>JALGBA010000663.1:0-176690 GCA_023970755.1 Azemiops feae | reverse complement strand
CTGCTTTCTCAAAGTAGGGAAATAGTTCTTAAAGCTGTTAACAGGGAAATAGGTAAAGTAACAAGAGGGAAGGAAAGGTCTCACCCGGATCTTCCATGGTGGTTCTTTTTGCTTAGATGTTGCTGTGACTTTCGGCTGGAGCAGCTGAGTGATCGGCCAAGTTACTGGCCGATCTTTTCCCCGTCGGCCCAAAGGTGATTTTCTCGGACCGCAGAGGGAGCCGCCGCTCCCTCCGTGATCGACGAGTGCCCTCCTCTACGGTGGTCGCCCCTACAGGGCGACTTTCGACCCTGTCCAGGGTCTATCGGCGGGGGGAAACCGGACGGCAAAGAGAGCGAGTTCTTTGCACGTCCACGGGCGCTGCCACCGGATCCGGAAGTCAGTCTTCATCAGCTTATTGCATGTTACACATGCACAATCAGGACAGCACCATTCAGCAGTAAGCCAGAACAGTAGGCAGACTAGGGATCTGCAATGGGGGTAGTGAGTTTCATGCCAGTACAGTTTCCTGCAAACCCAATGGATAGTATTTTCACTCACTAGAGGGGTAAGATCCATAACAGTGAGCAATAACTCCATCCCTCATGAATTTGATTAATCTTCTCTTAAAACCATCTAAACTGGTAACATAATGAAATCTGATGCTGGCAACCTCCATCATTTATATATTGTGTCAAGAAGTACTTCCTTTTACCAATTCTTAAGCTGCCATCAGGCAACCTGAATTCTACTGTTGTGAGAAATGGAAGATCCTCTCCCTCTTCCTCATGTAAGATTTTACAAAATGCTGTCATGTCTCCTCTCATCTTCCTTCACAAAAATCCCACCACTTTGTACTGCAAACAGATGCTTAAGAGAAATCCACATTCAAGACAAGATTGAACTAACATTCTCTCACTCCCATTTTTTTCTCACATAATTTCATTGTGGAGCATATATTTGTTTACCACAACTGCCCAGATGCCAAGACACCTCATTTATGTTGTCCAGTGCCCCCTCCAACATATTGGCTTAATTTACTTTCCCAAATTTTCAGCCAGCATATAAACCAAAATGAAACAGAGTTCAGCCAATTATTTACAAGGGTGGGGGTGGTGGTTTTTTTTTAACATTTTGATTAGTCCCAGTGAAGTGTACCTCTAACTTCCTCAATCCTTCCTGTGATTCAATACAGTTACCTCAGATGTTGTCTAGTTTCGGATATCTACAATATAAATGTTTCATTTTCTGAATGGCTATTAGCCAGATTTTATATAATTTTGTTTTTCTGTAAGGTTTTTAGTTATCACTTTGGTCTTTTCTCTATTTATTTTCAGACCTGTCACTTCTCCAAATTCTTCTATCTTTTTCATAAGCTTAAGACTTGTCTCAAGGGGCTCTTCTAGTATAAAAACCAAATCGTCTGCAAATGCTTGTAATTTGTATTTTTCATCTTTTATCTCCAATCCTTTAATTTCCGTATCTTGCCTAATGTTTCTGTTTAATACCTCCAGTGTTAATATAAATAACAATGGGGATAGTGGACATCCTTGTCTCGTGCCTTTTTTAATATTGAAATTTTCTGTAAAATCTCCATTTACAATTACTTTAGCTGTTTGTCTATAATAAATTGTTTTAATTATATTTATGAAATTTTCTCCAAAATCCATTTCATCTAATTGTTGAATCATAAGTTGCCAATTTACGTTGTCAAAAGCCTTCTGTGCATCTAGAAATAATAACCTCATCTGTTTCCCTGGGTGGATTTCATAGTATTCCAAAATGTCTAGGATCATTCTTAAGTTATTTTTTATTTGTCTTTTAGGTAGGAATCCATTTTGGTCTGTATGTATAAATTCAGTCAAAAATTTCTTTAGTCTTTCTGCTATTATTGAGGCAGAAATTTTATAGTCCACATTTAATAGAGATATTAGTCTAATTTTTTTTATTTGTGTCAGGTCTGAGTCTTCTTTTGGTATTAAAGTGATATTAGCTTCTGTCCATGTATTTGGTATTTTAGCCTCTAAAAGTACTTCATTACACAGTTCTTTCATTATTGGACTTAGAGTGTCTTGTAGACATTTATAAAGCTCTGCAGGTAATCCGTCTGGACCTGGAGTCTTATCATTTTTTTGCCTTTTTATAGCCTCTGTCATCTCCATCATTGATATTTTTTCATTTAAAATGTTTTGTATATTCTCTGGGATTTTTGGTAGATCCGCTTTTTTTATATATTGCTTTATTTTTTATTGAGAAGTTTCCTCTGTATCATAAAGTGTCTCATAAAAGTCTTTAATTATTTTTTTAATTATATCATTTTGGAACTGTAAATCTCCTTTTGAGTGCTAGCCACCTCCCCGGTTTATTAGCATTTTCAAAAAAATTCTGTTTGGCCCTTTTAATTTGTTGCGCCATTTTTTTGGCCTCTGCTAGGTTCATTTTATGTTTTATTAGTTCCATTTGTTTTTTAAGTGTTTTCTTTTGTGGATCTATTTGTAGTTCTAATTCTAATTTCATAAATTCTTCCTTTAACTTTAGCTGTTGTTGCTTTTTTTCTTTATTCTTTTTCACCATGTAGGTTATAGCCAACCCTCTGAAGTATTCTTTAGCTGTGTCCCACACATTTTGAAGGGACGTCTCTTCTTTTTTATTTATTTTGAAAAAGAATTCCATTTCCTTTGTTGCTATTTGTATAAATTCTTTCTCTTTCAATAAAGATTTATTCAGGGACCATCTTACTTTTTTCTTGGTTCTTCTCCAAGTCATCTTTATTGGATTGTGATCTGCCCATATGTTGGGTTCTATCTCGATCTCTTGTATAATCGTGCTTAATTCAGGAGATATCCATATCATATCAATTCTGGACCATGATTTGTGTCTGTTTGAATAAAATGTGTATTGTGGTTTTTTGGGGTTATTTTCTCTCCATATGTCCTGAATACAGATTTCTTCTGCCATTTTAAATAAAGTTTTAGGTAGTATATTCTTTCCCTTTTTTCCTATTTTACTACTTCTGTAGTCCAGTATTCTGTCTACTATTGCATTAAAGTCTCCCATTAAACAAATGTTTTGATATTCCAGTTCCACTATTTTTTAATGTAATTTTTGGTAGAATTCTTCTTGTTTGTTATTAGGTGCATATATTGCTACCATCAGTATCTGTTTTTGGTTTGTCATTATTTCCACCATTAATAAGGTGACCAACTTTTTTACAATGAAAAGGAGGACACAAATAAATTGAAGAAAAAAATATCGTAAATAAAAGAAACATTTTATTCATTGCAACAATAATACAGAATACACTATAATATGATAAATGCATAATAAAAAACATTTGTAACAATAACATTTTATATTGTAATTATGCTTACATGCCTATTAATTATTTAAATGAGTACTTTTCCATTGAATGAATATTTTTTGTCAATGTATCATCTTCTAACAATATATTGGAAATATCTGAACAAGAAATATCCTTCATATTGAATTGCATATTGCAGCTAGAGCAGGGGTAGGCAACCCAAAACACTCAAAGAGCCACTTGGACCCGTTTCCCACCGAAAACAAAACACTGGGAGCCGCAAAACCCTTTTGACATCTAAAATGAAGATATGTGTGTGTGTGTGTGTGTGTGTGTGTGTATGTATGTATATATATATGTATATATGTGTGTGTGTGCACTTGCGCTTCCTCTCTCTCTCTTTCCTCTTTCTCTCACTCTCTCTCTCTTTCCTCTCCCTCTTTCTCTTTCCTCTCTCTCTTTCTTTCCTCTCCCTCTATCTTTCTCTTTCCTCTCCCTCTTTCTCTCTGTTTCCTCTCCCTCTCTCAAGGCATCCTGTTATCCTGTTTTTGGAACACCCTCATTTTTATCAGCTCCATAATCAAATTATGTCTCCTTACTAGTGTCCTGGGGAGGGAAGGGGGGCAGGAGGCAGCGGAGGGCACTGAAAGGCGCCTGGGGCACCATGGACCGGACCGGGGAGACGCATGCCCGGCTCGGCGGCCCGGGGACGGCCCAGGAAGCAATGCCCCTGCTGCTACCGCCACCGGGACTGCCGCCCGGCCCGGGGAGACGCATGGCCGGCTCGACGGCCCAGGGAGTAATGCCCCCGCCACACCAGCTGAGACTAGCATCCGGCCCGGGGAAACACGTGGCTGGCTCGGCAGCCCAGGAAGCGATGCCCCCGCCGCTGCCGCTGCCGCCGCCACCAGGACTGCCGCCCGGCCCGGGGAAACACGTGGCCGGCTCGGCGGCCCAGGAAGCGATGCCCCCGCCGCCACCGCCACCGCCGCCGCCACCGGGACTGCCGCCCGGCCCGGGGAGACGTGTGGCCGGCTCGGCGGCCCAGGAAGCGATGCCCCCACCGCCGCTGCCGCCACCGGGACTGGCGCCCGGACCGGGGAAACACGTGGCCGGCTCGGCGGCCCAGGAAGCGATGCCCCCACCGCCGCCACCACCGGGACTGCCGCCCGGCCCGGGGAAACACGTGGCCGGCTCGGCGGCCCAGGAAGCGATGCCCCCACCACTGCCGCCACCACCACCACCGGGACTGCCGCCCGGCCCGGGGAGACGCGTGGCTGGCTCTGCGGCCCAGGAAGCAATGCCCCCACCGCCGTTGGGACTGCCGCCGCTGCCAGCGGGACTGCTGCCCGGCCAGGGGAGTCGCATGGCCAGCTCAGCAGCCCAGGGAAACTCGTGGCCGGCTCGGGAAGCAGCCCAGGAAGCGATGCCTCCGCCGGCCGCCGGCCCAACCAAGACTGCCACCTGGCCCGGGGAAACTCATGGCCGGCTCGGCGGCCTGGGAAGCGGCCCAAGAAGCCATGCCCCAGCCGGGACTGCCGCCTGGTACAAGTAAGCCGCCCTGCCCCGCGGCCGCTTCGCGGCGGTGCTCCGTGGACTCGGAGCCCCCTCCCTCCCCCCCGCCGCTGACCATCCGTCTCCGGCTCTGCTCCTGGCTGGGCATCGCAGGGGCTGCTCTCCCTTGGGGCCGCGGCTTGCGGGAGGGCTGGCCCGCTCAGCGGAGGCTCCGGCGGGTCGCTCCCAGCGGGGATCCAGGAGCTTCCCCGCGCGGCTTCCCGGCCCCGTGCACCTCAGATGGGGCCAGCCCGGGAAAGGGACTTCCTGGCTGTCCTTCTCCCAGGGGGCGGGGCACCCAGGCGCAGGGCCAATCAGGAGCCCTGCGAGGGGGCAAGTCCCCATGAGAGAGAGAGACAGAGAGGGGAAGCGCAAGTGCCTCTCTCTGTCTCTGTCTCTCTTTGCAAATGGCGGAGGAGGCTCCGGAGCCGCAGGAGATGGCTCAAAGAGCCGCATGCAGCTCCGGAGCCGCTGGTTGCCGTCCCGTGTATTAGTCAATGATGACAAGTACTTTAAAGCACCAAGCTCCACAATTTTCCTGGCAGTTTACTTTAAATCTAAAAACTAGCATCACTTCATGAAAATAGTGCACCTCTACTGATAAAATACAATTGTCATAGTCTCTAAATACACAGTCTCACAACCCTGTCGACTAAATTGCAAAATACTAATAAGAAAAATGAAATACCCACATTTAAGAAAAGTCTGTTGGGCACAGAGCAAAGAAACACTGCCTTCAGATCCTTCTTCATTGAATTTTTCTTGGAACTGGACTGGATAAATTTACAAGATAGGCCCATTTTATGAAATGGTTATTTATAGAACCAAGGATGATATATTAATCTCATTGACTAGATTGAAATTTGCAAAGCCATTGGTTATTTTCATCCCCTTGTATTCTGTAACTTAGAATCACCTCTTACACCACCAGCTTTCTACTGATATGTGAGTATAGGCTAGGGAAAACCAGCCACAATCAATTGTAGATAAGAATGACTATTCACTAAAGCAAAAGATGGGTAAAACATCTTTTGAGATATTACCTGCCAAGGCTGAAAGTCTGGAACCTTTGAATCTCTTTCTGTTGGGATCTTGATCTCACTGCCTCATGTAAAGAATATGCCACTGCATAGACCGCATTGTAGATACTGTAACTTTGGCCAGTCATCTGCAACTCAAACAGAGGTGCAGGCAGATTCTCCAATTTCTCTTCTCCACTACAAGTCTTATCATGCATTAAGGAAAATTCTTTATTTGAAAATGAACAGTCAAACAATTGCTCACAAACATCTTGAAAAAAATCCATTTTCATGGGTTGAAGATTTGATGACTTGAAGAAATTCTTTGAAGCCTTGAACTTCTCTTGAGTGCACTGTAAAAGAAAGGGCCCCATGGAACAACTGGAGATCCAAACCTCTTTGAAATGCCGTCAGTATGAAATCAATTGGGTCCATCAGGATCCAAACCTTTCTCAATGGTGTGCTGTCTTTATCCTCTAGAATCACATAGAAACACAACAATTCTGAGCCACAAAATTGTGAATGATTTTCCATAGACAAGAAAAGCATTTGCTTTCTGATCTATCAGCTTATTACAAATCATTGAGTTTCTTTCAAGTAATTTGGACACGTTTTCCAAGTTTACTAGTTGTGGAATTTTTTGTGAGAAAGCTATGCAGATGCCATTCTGGGAAAGCAGTGACTGCAGTTTCTGAAAGAAACGTTCTCCTTTGTTCGTATCAAGAGTGAAGACTCCAATCCATATCCATCCAAACTGGAGAAGAAGTTGTATAACTCCAGTATATTGATGGTCCTCATTTGGGACCATGCAATAAAGTGAAGATAACTTAGTACTCTGGAATTCTTCTTGGGCAAAAGAGCCATAAGTCAACTAAACTAAAAAAAGGAGAGCCATTATTCATGAGAATCAAGGGGAAAATATGGAAAAAATGATTGCTTGCTGAATGGAAATTGAATGAAGGTGTCCCTACACTGAACATTTCTCCGATTAGACATAGATTATGGAAGATGAACAATATAAGCAATATGGTCTCAGCATGAAATATTTCCTCATCTGTGGACTGGATTATGAAGCAAAATTACCATCCTGATATAGGGTTCCAGAATGTTCATGCTCATGAACACCTGGAATATGGCTAAATCTGGAGAAAAGCAACCTAGAAGCAACCAAGGAGAGAAGCAACCTAGAACTAAGGAGAAAATTCCTAATGGTGAGAGCAATCGACCAATGGAAGAGCTTGCCTTCAAAATATGTGGGTGCTTCATCACTGAAGGCTTTCAAAAAAACACTGGACATCATTTATCTGCAATGGTATAGGGTCTCCTGTGCGAACAGGGGGTTGGACTAGAAGACCTTCAAGGTCCATCCCAACTCTATTATTCCATGTTCTATGTTCCTTAGAAGTAGACTTATTGAATAAAATACTTAAACGTGAAAGACTACCCATGAGATTCTGGAGAAATGGAAAAAGTCAAGTGTGTTCTCCTTTATTGCTTTTTATATATACAGATCCCCAAAAGGACCCTAGAGCAGCAATCATCCAACAATTCTGGAAAAAACATTCAGTTTTCTACTAAACTATTATTATTTTTTTAAAATATATTTTATTAGATTTTTATAGGGGTAAAAGGGATACATCAGAGTGCTTAGGAACCACCGTGGAGGTGGGTATATTGAACATCCAAAAAAAAGAAAAACAATCACAAATATATAGCCCAAATCAATTCATTTAAAATTCCCTCTCTAATTCCCTCATTTAGTCTTGCATATTCAAATTAATACATTTCTATATAAGCTTCAAACAATCCTATCAAATATCACTCACATTTCAATTCTAAAGATCCAGGTCCTGTTTTAAGCTTTACTAACTTACAATTACCATATTCCAATTGGCCTTAGATAGACATATTATTAACACTTCGGGTGTCCTTTTTTTTTTACATAGTAATTATATCTGGTATATTATTCCCGCAGTAATATTCTTATATTTTCTTCATTAATACCATTTCTTCTCTTGTCACCCATCCCTCTTATTCTCCTTCTATTTCAAAATAATTATCTTATTTAGAGTAAAAATATCAAACCAACAAATAGATTTCTATCTAATTAAGTATATATTCTATCAATTCATCTATATCTATGAAAATCTTTTTAAACCAGTAAATAAAGTTTACCTCTCCAGTAATTATCATATCTAAAACAAAGTATTGTTACAAAGGGTATCCTCTTAGAAATTTCACGTGCTCCATTAGTTATTAACTCAGTCAAAAAATCAAAGCCTTTTTAAACCCATTAAATAAAACTTTAAAATACATTTTTAAATCTAACTCTAGGTTTCTTTCTGTGCCATAACGGTTTCCATAATAAAATTCCTGCATCATCAAACGACAATATTAAAAGGTCCATATTCTTTAACGCTTCAAATTGGTCAAAGTTCTCTTTCCTTTCTTCTAGTAGCCTTTGGATGGTAAAAGCCGTTTTATTCCATGTTATATTTGCCAGTTGTTTATCCACCTTATCACAATTTTCAATAACTTGTATCTGAGTGTCAGTCTCTGTTGATGTTAATGCTTCAGACATCTCCGTTAAAGTTATTCTTTGATCGTCAGGCTTCTCCATAGATTGCGTTTGGAGTTGTATAAAGTTAATTTGTTCTTTGGTTTCCACAGTTTCTCTCAGTGTAGTTTCATAGTTGGGTTGTTGACGTGGTTCCTCTTTAGGTTGTACATATTGTTCACTAATCTCTTTGGCGCCAATCTGCTTCTTCTGCGCTGTCTTTCGGTCTATAATTTGATCTGTCAAAGTTTGAAAGTAAGAGTTCATATCCTCTGTGGCTTCCAGAATTTTTTCCAATATGAGCTCATAGTCCAGCTGTGTGTTAGGTTCCATATCAGTAGTAGAAATTTTTTTTTAATCTTTTAGAGAAGGCTCTATTTCGTAGAAATCAAACAAATGTTCACCTCCAATTTTCAATAGACCAGATCAGCACACAGCTGTTTCAGTTATCTTATGCTTATCGTCTTTTGAAGGTCAAAGCCATCCCCAGCCATAAAAAAATATACAATTGCAGTACCACTTTTCGTCACGAGATGTCCTCAGCAGACCATAAAATCTTTTTTTTTCTTTCCAAATTAATAGATTTTTTATTTTTCGTGTTGAAAAAGATGAAGAAAGGCCTCTCCAAAGTAATAGATGCGTAGTTATAACAATAATAATCAAAAATAAAATGTTTTCAGGTACCCTCAGTATTCCAAAATTTAAATAGTCCATAAAAATTAACTGGTTTTTTTTTTTTTCCCAAAGCTGTTTTTCCCGAATGCCCAAACGCTGCTCCCTCACAGCAGGGAAGTAATTCAAGCACAAAAGCTTTTGACAGGAGAGTAATTAGGGAAAAAAGGGGTAGGAAAGGTCTCACCCGGGTTCTCCATGGGGGTTCTTTACGCTTAGTTGTTCTTCTGGCTTTCAGCTGGTGCGGCGAAGTGATCGTCCATTTTGCTGGCCGATCTTTCCTCCGACGGCCCTAAGGAGATAGCTCGAACTAAGGAGAGCTGCCGCCCTTCCCCAGTCAAGCAGGGGCCTCCTCAAGCGGTGGTCGCCTCTACGGGGCGACTTTCGACCCGGTTAAGGGTCTACCGGCGGAGGGAAAGCAGCCGGTAGGAGAGACGGTTCTCTCCGTGCGACTGCGCGTGCCGTAATCCAAAACCGGAAGCCTCTACTAAACTATTATTATCAGAGCCCAATAAAGACATAGCACATCTATTGCCAGGTGATGGTCAAAACACAATAGTTGCCCCCTTAAATAAGTTTAATGTTGTTTCTGTAAGCACTGATGATGTTATCTAGTTAAGGTAATGAATCATCTGCAAGAAAACAAGCAAGCTCAGAGAGCACCAAGGACCCCCCATAATTTATGTTTTCCATTTTAATTTTCCTATCTATGATCATGATAAAAGATATTGAATTTTTAAAATTGCTTTAGCTTGGGCCAGTGCACTGCATTGTGGAATCAAATTACAGAAGGGTAGCAAAGTGGACTTCACTGAAGTCCAGCAGAAAGGCATGGCAAACATCTAATATATAACTTTCATTAGAAAAGAAGGCAACATTTCTCTCACATCCCCTGCCCAAACTACCTGTGGAATTTTGTAGACATTTACACTTTCTGCCATATAAGATGATGTATCCGAACCTAATCCTCCTATGATGGCCATGAGATGCTTCCGGCCATCACATTTGTAGTTAGGGACAAATTCCTGGGATTTGAAAAGCAGGTCCAGAGTGGTGCGGTAGGTCATCCTTGGATTGTGGTAACTATCATAGATGTGGAACCCAAGAGTGATGTTAAGTAAGATTTGGGGGTCCTCATTGATCTCCTTCAAAGCAAAAGCCAAGGCAAGAATATGCTGATAGAATTTGGTTATTACACTGCAAATAGGTTAAATACCCCCATTGGGGAAAAAAAATATAATTCTTGTAAGGTGGCAACACTTCTATATGAAGAAGAAGAATTTTTGTCTCTTACTGAAGTAGATAGATGTCAGGTTTTCTGAAACACTCAATAATTAGTACAGAATTCAAATATACAAATGTACTATAACAATATAAAAATAGTAGCTTTTTTTTCAAGCTACCACTTTATTTTCTATCCACTTAACACAAAACTGAATATGAATAGATAACGTAGACCTTTTAAAAAATACTTTAATCTCACTAAATGTTCCTCAAAAGACTTCTTGCAACATAGTTTCATACATTTTACAAGAAAGACTTTAACATAATATAAAGGAAATTATTTCTTCTCCAACATCCAAATAGATTTCAAAGACAAAATGACTTAGATAACATACAAAAACTGGCATTTATGTTCAAACAGCTTTTATGTATATAGGTTTTGGAGGATCTGATTAAGATTAGAAACTACATGGGAAGAAAAAAGAACCCTTACAGTGGTAAATCATAACCTTTTAAAGATGGATGCTCCTTAAATTTAATTTCAAGAAAGAAGTAAACAATTTGAGACACCATCCCATTACCTCTTCCTGCCTCCCTGTGGCTCTTGAAATTTTTATATGGATTGTTTCTCCCTTCCTATTGGAGTGATTTCAGTAATTCATAAGGGACATAATTACCACTGAACTATAGGCAACCTGGCAATTTTCTTGATATAGCTGATCAATATCTTTCTTTTAGATAACATAATACGTCACATAGACTAAACCTGTTTTGAAAACATCTGGAGAAATATAATTGGACAATTAGTAGGTTAAGACTTGATTTTGTATTTTTATATTATTCTGTACATACATGCAGGCTGGATTTGTAAATAATATTTTCCTTTGTACATAATATTAGGTCACACTACTTTATTAGCATGGGTATCATAGTCTCCAGATAAAATCCCTTATTTGTTGAATTTCTGACTATGTGTATGCCTGTGTCAGCTCTTTTTCTGACAAAATCTCCAACCACCTACACCATTCAGAATAACTTATCTTATTTTGAGGATATCTTAGAAAGATTTGTCCAAAAAAAACTCTGCAAGGGTTGAAAAAAATAGAGCTGGAAGGGACCTTGCAGGTCTTCTAGTCCAACCCTCTGCTCAAGAAGGAGACCCTATACCATTTCAGACAAGTGGCTGTCCAGTCTCTTCTTAAAAAACCTCCAGTGATGAAGCACCTACAACTTCTGGTGGCAAGCTGTTCCACTAGTTAATTGTTTTCACTGTTAGGAAGTTTCTCCTTAATTCCAAGTTGCTTCTGTCCTTGATTAGTTTCTATCCATTGTTTCTACCTCACTGGGCTTATGCAAATATTATCATGAAATACTTTGTTTTAAAAGTAGGATCCACATATAGGATCTTTACATTTTTTTTTCAAATTATACTTGTCAAACTAGAGGATATTTGTTGGAAATGAATATTTTGCTCTTTTTCTTTTCTCTGATACCCATGTCAAAATGTGAGCACATAGTTTTAGGGAAAGTGATTATGTAATTCTTTTTATTATTATTTTGTTGTTGTATGTCAATCCTGATTTTATGTTATATCTCTTACTTCTTTAGGGTCCCTTTCTGACGTACAACTTGTTTCATCAGGGATGGTAACTGTAAGACCAGGACAAAATCTCAGTTTGCTCAGGAAAGCAGTGGTGGGATTCAGCCAGTTCACACCACTTTGGCAGAACCGGTAGGTAATGTTTTGTTGCTCAGGCCCAGAATGGACTTCCGGAAGCAGCATCCACACAGAGAACCAGTTGTTCACATATTTGAATCCCACCACTGCTGTAAAGTTACAGGTGTCTCCATCACTACATGTGGCTATGTTTGGAACTGGATCCATCAGCCTCCAGGGAAAAGAATAGATTGGCAGAACCGACTCCTATGATGGGAGCATATAGTATTCATCTTCTCTTCAAAGTCACACCATCATTACTTCAGACAACTCCAAAATTGAGTATTCCCTTCAGTTGAACTACTTATCAGCTGCTGACACTCCCAAATATTATTGTGCTGGAGACTCACATTGACAGATTTGGCTTGTACTTCTGAGCAAAAACAGGGAATTGATTCTGACTGGGCATTTCTGTTCCCTCAGATAAAAACTGAAAGTCTCACAAGGTTGAAATATACCACTTATGAATTCAATGTAGGTATTTATTTGATGGAGTGGATAAAGGAGAAAAAAAGCAATGTAGCTTAGCATCTGTTTCTAATTTCTCTCTTCAGATCATCAGCTTAATGGTATAAGCCAGGGTTCTGTTTTACTGTATGAGAAATGCAAACGGATAGATGGATTACTGCCTTGTCGTGGTGAAGGGGCTTGCATAATTCAATGAAGCTATGAGCTATGCCGTGCAGGGCCACCCAAGACAGACAGGTCATAGCAGAGAGTTCTGACAAAATGTGATCCACTGGAGAAGGAAATGGCAACCCACTCCAGTATCTTTGCCATGAAAACCCCATGGACAGTACCAAAAGGGAAAAAGATATGACGCTGGAAGATGATCCCCTCAGGTCGGAAGGTGTCCAATATGCTACTGGGGAAGAGCAGAGGGCTAGTACTAGTAGCGCCAGAAAGAGTGAAGCGACTGGGCCAAAGCCGAAAGGACGCTCAGCTGTGGATGCATCTGGTGGTGAAAGGAAAGTCCGATGCTGTAAAGATCTTTTCTCCATAGGAACCTGGAATGAAAGATCCATGAATCAAGGCAAGCTAGACGTGGTCAAACAAGAGATGACAAGACTGAACATCGACATCTTAGGAATCAGCGAACTAAAATGGACAGGAATGGGTGAATTTAACTCAGATGACCATCAAGTATACTACTGCGGGCAAGAATCCCTCAGAAGAAATGGAGTAGCCTTCATAGTCAATAAAAGAGTAGGAAAAGCAATAGTGGGATACAATCCCCAAAATGACAGAATGATCTCAGTTCGAATCCATGGCAAACCATTCAATATCACAGTAGTCCAGGTCTATGCCCCAACCACTGGTGCTGAAGAGGATGAAATTGACTGGTTCTATGAAGCCCTACAGCACCTTATAGAATTAACACGAAAAAATGATGTCCTTATCATCATGGGGGATTCGAATGCTAAAGTAGGAAGCCAAAAGATAACCAGAATAACAGGCAAGTTTGGCCTTGGAGTACAAAATGAAGCAGGGCACAGGCTAATAGAATTTTGTCAAGAGAATACGATGGTCATAGCAAACACTCTTTTCCAACAACCCAAGAGACGTCTCTACACATGGACATCACCAGACGGTCAACACAGAAATCAGATTGACTATGTGCTCTGCAGCCAAAGATGGAGAAGCTCTATACAGTCAATAAAAACAAGACCAGGAGCTGACTGTGGCTCAGATCATGAGCTTCTCGTTGCAAAATTTAGGCTTAAATTGAAGAAAGTAGGGAAAAGCACTAGGCCAGGGCTTTTCAACCTTTTCACCCATTGTACCACTTTTGGGATAAGGCAATATCCGAGTACCACCACTCGCCCAGCAAGGTATCAAAAACTTGACCCCCCCCCAAAAAAGGAAAAAATGAGAAAGTACAGGTAGTCCTTGACTTACAACAATTCGCTTAGTGACTGTTTGAAGTTACAACGGCACTGAAAAAAGCGAATTATGACCATTTTCACACTTATGACTGTTGCAGCACCCCCAGGGTCATGTGATTTACATTCGGATGCTTGGCAACTGATTCATACTTATGACATTCACAGTGTCCCAGGGTCATGTGATCAATGGCCGGGGGCGTGGCCAGCTGATCACTCAGGTTGTAGCGTGCCTGTGGGGGGGAATCCGTGGGTCTTTGGTGGAGGGGGATGGGACTGGGGTGGGTGCCTGTCTTCCTTCCCTCCCTCTCTCCCATTGTCCCTTCCTTCCTTCTTTCCTTCCTTTCCTTCAACTCCTTCTTTGTACCTTCCTCCTTCCCTCCCTCTCCCATTGTCCCTTCTTTTCTTCTTTCCTTCCTTTCCTTCACCTCCATTTGTCCCTTCCTCCTTCCCTCCCTCTCCCACTGTCCCTTCCTTCCTTCCTTTCCTTCACCTCCCTCTTTGTCCCTTCCTCCTTCCCTCCCTCTCTCCCAGTCCCTTCCCTCCTTCCTTTCCTTCACCTCCCTGTCCTTTCCTCCTTCCCTCCCTCTCCCACTGCCCCTTCCTTCCCTTCACCTCCCTTTGTCCCTTCCTCCTTCCCTCCCTCTCTCCCACTGTCCCTTCCTTCCTTCCTTTCCTTCACCTCCCTTTGTCCCTTCCTCCTTCCCTCCCTCTCTTCCACTGTCCCTTCCTTCCTTCCTTTCCTTCACCTCCCTTTGTCCCTTCCTCCTTCCCTCCCTCTCTCCCACTGTCCCTTCCTTCCTTCTTTCCTTCCTTTCCTTCACCTCCCTCTTTGTCCCTTCCTCCTTCCCTCCCTCTCTCCCTGTCAAGCCCCCACGGGCTTGACATGAACGGGCGGGGGAGGGGTCGAGGACGATGTGCAAAGGAGACCAGCGGCCGGCACCGTTCTACCCGGCAGTGTGGATGTCGGCTCCGTGGGCGTCCCGCTGAACAGCTGAGCGGCTCCTACTCTTAGCCGCCGAACAGCTGATGGGCGCGAGGCCGCAGCAGGGAGCCAAGGGCCGATGGCGCGGCCTGAAGCTGAAAGGCTCTGTCTCCCGGCCGCCGAACAGCTGATGAATGCGAGGCCTGGACCACAGCCGAACGGCGCAGGGACGCTCACGGGACTGGAAGGCTGCAGCGCTGCAGCTCCCATTGTCCCTTCCTTCCTTCCTTCCTTCCTTCCTTCGTCCTGTGCTACGCCGCCCAGACCCCAGCCTGGTTTTGGCAGGCAGCACACACATCACGGCCCTGCCTGTGCGCGCGCAGAGGCAGAGGAGAGCGCACAGGCAGGGCGGGGATATCCCCAGTTCACCTCCCGTTTTCCGGCACGTACGTTACGAACCGGCTTCTTCTCCCAGTCATTTTTCCCCTACCGGGGCCCAGCGTTCGAGCCAGGTTCCCCGATCCTCTCTGTGTACATTGTTCTTCCCATAGCTCTCCCCAGCGCTGTCGAGAGATGCCCATTTCTGGCCGCATTGCTACCGTTCTTAAGTTACATTTGCACCCGCCCGAAGGAAGAGAGCGACGCTTTTCTCTCTCCTCCAAAGGAAGGGAGACAAACCCGCATCGCCACCAAGTCACCCTTCTTTCGGGCAAAGTAATCTCCGGTCCCCACCTTTGAGACTGTTTCAGCCTGAAGCAGAGAGTCGGAGAGCTGCGTCACTCTTGCCATTTGGACCCTCTACTTTTACGCTCTGGGAGCAGCTTGCCTTTCAAACCTCTGATAACTAACGGAAGGGGAAACCTGCTGCAAAGGCGCATCTCCCGAAAAGATGGGGGGGGGGAGAGAAAGGCGATCAGTCAGCCAAGAGCCCGGCTGTTTCAGACTTTAAGCCTGCGATACAGGCAACAGAGGGCCAAGCAAAGAAGGCGATCCAAGAAAAGGGGGGGAAAACCCGCTTTCCTTTCCAGCAAAAGTTACTTTTCCAAAACTGCCTTAAATGAAGAAGTGACTTCCCCCCCTCTAATAATTGACTTTCTCCTGGCTTCTCCAGCCTTCCCTGGCAGGAATAGATCAGCCCCGACTGGCTTTTGTTCCCCAAAGGCTAAAGTCGATCGCTCGCTTGTCTGATCCAAGGGGCGCACGGGCACCCCGAGACCCGCTCCAGGCCCCCACTAAGCCACGATTCCCGGTTTGTAGAAAATATGAGGGGGGGGAGAAAGGCGATCAGTCAGCCAAGAGCCCGGCTGTTTCAGACTTTAAGCCTGCGATACAGACAACGGAAGGGGAAACTGACTGGCGGGCGGGCAGGCTGGCCGTCGCGGAAATGGGGAAGGGTTAAATGCTGTGAAACAGTGGGGGGGGAAGGAGTCAGGCGGGCGCATTTCTCCCTCCACACCCGCATTCTGTTGGCTTCGCCTGGCGCGCTACAGCAAAACAAACTGCGGGATGAGTCCGGGAGGCAACGTGAGGGCCATGAGGGGTATCGCAAGCTCGCGGGGGGGGGAAGGAAAAGAAGATGGAAGAGAGTGAGGCCACAACAGAGAGAGAGAGAAGGGGGAAAAGAAGGAGGGGCGGTTGTGATGTTGGTGCTCAGGGCCGCGACGTGAGCAGTCTCAAACCCCTTCCTGTGGTCTCAAACCCCTTCCTGCTGAGGGAGTGGATGGCTCTGTCCCCTATCAGGCTAGCGCTTGTTGTGAAGTAAGAAGAGGGAGGGGAAGGGCAATACAAATCCCGCTGACCTGCGTGCACGAGAAGAAGTCAATCCAGTTGCTGCACAATGAGTCCCTGGGGAGGGCGGGGCCTTGCTCTGCGCGTGCGCTCTTCGTGCACCCTCCTGCAGGGCACGTTCGGTAGGGTTCGTGCAGGCTGCCACCAAGCAGCATGATTTCCACAAACAAGTGAGCTGGGAAGGAGCAGAGCGGGGGGGGGAGGAAGGCGACGCCGCGTACCACCAGCCAGGTGGTCGCGTACCACCAGTGGTACCGGTACCACTGGTTGAAAAGCCCTGCACTAGGCCACTCAGGTATGAACTAAATCATATCCCTGATGAATATACAGTAGAGGTGACAAATAGATTTAAGGAATTAGATCTGATAGAGTGCCTGAAGAACTATGGACGGAGGTTCGCAACATTGTACAAGAGGTAGCAACTAAAACCATCCCAAAGAAAAAGAAATGCAAGAAAGCAAAATGGCTGTCTGAGGAAGCTTTACAAATAGCTGAGGAAAGAAGGGAAGCGAAAGGCAAGGGAGAAAGAGAAAGATACACCCAATTGAATGCAGAATTCCAGAGAATAGCTAGAAGAGATAAGAATGCCTTCTTAAATGAACAGTGCAAAGAAATAGAAGAAAACAATAGAATAGGGAGGATCAGAGATCTCTTCAAGAAAATTAGAGGGGGGGCGGGGCCAGCTGTCAAGCCGACTGGTTGTGTTGGAAGGTTCGCCGGAATACACAACCACTTTGCCAGCCACTTGGGCTGGTTTTTTGGAGCCACGGTTCCTTGGAGGGGAGCCGAGAAGGAAGGACGACCTGCAGTGCAATCCAGGTGGCAACCGGAGCGCGACGGCAGGGAAGAGCCTGGCAGACCGAGCGGGGAAGAAGACGGCCTTTAATGGCCGACATAGAGGCTTGACAGAGGGACAACGCAGGCGGTGAAGTAGCTGAACAACAGGTGACTGGAACTGGCCGAGAATTGGTTCTGACGGAGGAACCGTCGGAAACTGGAAAGGAAGAGTCTTTTGGAAGGTTTCCCCGGGTGGCACAGGTCAAGAGGATCCCAGGGAAAAAAGGGGGGAGTGTTTTCTTTTTTCATCCCCCCCCTGCGACAGCGGCGAGAAAGGCTTGTTTGGGAAAAAATTAAAAAAGCCCCAAATTGAACTTGGAATGAGATAGTGACGCGTTAGCAGGGAAAGAATAGCGATAAGGAGAAGGGAACCTAGACTGGAGAGCTTTGAGGACTTTATGAGACCGAATTGGCAGTAGAAGAGAGGAAAAAGAAGGTGATTTGGAAGGACGGGCTGACATCTTGAAAGGACATTTTAAAGGGACAGCGCACCCTCTAAAAAAGCCAAGAGGGACATCTTGTGGTTGAAATAGGAACTTTTTCTTTTTTTTTCTCCCCTTGGAACTTATTAACATTGGACGTATCTTCTTGGAAGTTTTTTCTTCTCTCTGTGGGATTACCGATAGACTTTGGATACAAAGGACGGTTCGGAGTAACAGATAAGATTTAACTGCGGCCGTGGTTCAAATAGTTAAGAAATAGTGAATTTGTGCCCAGAAATTAATATTTAAAATTATAGATATTTTATCTACTGCTATTAGTTACCTATCTTATATTGTTATTTGTACTGTTAATACTACTATTATCTAAGGTATAATTAAGCTAAGTAGGTTATTTTACTGATTGAAGTGTGGAATTTAAAATGACGAGTATTCCGAACCCACCCAAGGTAGGGATAGCGAAGAAGGGGGCACAGACTGCCTCAACTATCTTAAGTCCATCGAGCCAAAAATCAATTGATGAGCTTCTGCAAAGAGAAAGATCTAATTCAGTTAAAGAAATACAGGTCTTGTTACAAGCGATGCAAGAGGCCATGGCTAGAAATCATGAAGAGCTGAGGAAAGAGATTGGACAGGTGAGGAACGACACAAGCGATCTCAAAGAACGGATGCAAGTAATGGATGGAAGATTGGAATCGTTCCAACAGCAGATGGCAAAGAATGAACAGAAATTACAAAAGATGGAGGAAAGGATGAAAAAGGAAGAAAAAAGAGTAGAAGAAATAGATGAGAAGCTAACCAGAGCGAATAAAGAACTAGAAGCAACAGTTATCGCCTTAGAATCTGAAAAAGCTGACCGATACTTATGGTTTCAGAACATAAGAGAGGACAGGGGAGAGGATTTATTGGAACTGATGGCGGATTTACTAGCAAAAGTTCTGGGAATAGGGAAAGAAAAAATGCTGAGTGAAATGGATGAGGTCTATCGGATCCACACAAACTACGCAAGACGACACAACCTGCCTAAAGAGATTCATGTTAGGTTCGTTAAAAAGTCGATTAGGGATGAGATCCTCCATAGAACGAGAGATGAGCCATTAGAATGTAAGGGGAAACAGCTGATTGTCTTAAAGCAGGTGCCGAAAAGAGTTAGGGACCTACGAAGACCCTACCACTTCTTGACAACGAAACTGACTAGAGATAAAGTTAACTTTCGATGGCTGATACCAGAGGGAATACTGATTTCATGGCAGGACAAGAAGATTAGAATAGATACTCCAGATAAGGCGGAGGAATTTTATAAGCAAAACGTTAGCAGTGAAGAAGAATTAGAGAGAGATGTCGAAGAAGTGAGGGAGTTAAGGTTGGCTAGAGTAGAAGAGGAGGGACAACAGGGGGAAATGAGAAGAGAGAAGAGAGAGGAAACGGTAAATCATGAAAGGGAACGACAAGAGCTGAGAGAGGAGCCAAAGGAGACTAGAATAACGAGAGGTATAAAAACTAGATATAAGTAGAAACAGGATGGGAGAACTCCAAATCCTATCTTTGAATATTAATGGCCTAAACTCTCCTCAAAAAAGGAAAAAAAATTAATAAATTGATCAGAAGAAATTTAGATGTTATAGTTATGCAAGAGACTCACATTAAGGAACAACATAAACAGGTGTTGGAATGTCCAAAAATGGGGAAGATGTTTGCATCTCTATCACAGCACAAAAAAAAAAGGAGTAGTGATATATATTAGAGAGTCAATCTTAGCCAAGCAAATTTATAAAGATACAGAAGGCAGGATTTTGGTAGTGGAGATGACAATTAATCAAAAACGGATAATAATAGTAGGAATTTATGCCCCAAATGGAGGGCAAGAACAGTTCTATAGGAAATTATTTAATACACTATGGGCAATAGATTGTGAGAATATCTGTATTATAGGCAACTTTAACGCAATAGTAGATAGGAAGTTAGATTATAAAAGTGAGGAAGAAAGAAAGGGACCTAGAAGAATATTGCCAAAAGTTTTTTTTAAGATGGTGGACGAACTAGGGATGCGAGATATCTGGAGAGAAGAGAATCAAGGGGGAAGTCAATATACGTACTATTCAAGTAGACATAAGACGTGGTCTAGGATAGATATGGTTTGAGTATCGACAGAACTATCGCAGGAAATGGGGGAAGTGGAAATAGAAATGAACCTTTGGGTGGACCACAACCCGGTGAGAATCAGGTGGAGAGGGGGAAAAAAAATAGGCAGATGGACACTAAAAAGAGCGATTATAAAACACAAAGAATTTAAAATAAAGCTGGAGGAACAGCTAAAGTTGTTCTTCCAGGAAAATAAAAAAGAGGATACGAACATACAAAATCTATGGGATACAACGAAGGTGTATGTGAGAGGAGTGGCTATAGCTTATATGGCAAGAGAAGACAAAAAGAACAAACAAAAGGGAAAAAACCTAGAAGAGGAATTCCAAAGACTAGAAATAGAATTACAACATAGCCCCCAAAATGAAAGCCTGAAACAACAAATGGAAGTGATTAAACATAAGCTGTCCATTCTTGAGAAAGAAGATCTAGCACAACAAATTAAAAGGAGCGGTCAGAATTTCTTTGAGAATGCGAACAAGCCAGGGAGATGGCTATCGTATAAGCTAAAGAAGCAGAGAGAAAGGAGCTGGATTAATAATTTACAGGACGAAGAGGGAAATATACAACACCAAAGCGAAGAGAAGAAAAAGATAATTAAAAATTACTATACGAAACTATATGATGAGAATAAGTGGGCTACGGACGAAAAAATACTTCAATGTTTTAAAAAAGCGGATTTACCAAAAATTCCGGATGAAACAAAGTGTATGTTAAATGCGGAGATAACAATGATTGAATTAAATGAGGCATTGAAAAAACAGAAGAGCAATAAAGCACCGGGCCCAGATGGACTACCAGTAGAAATATACAAAGAACTCCAAGACTCATTTGGCAAAATATTACTGGAGATGTTTAATGAAGTTCTAAAGAAAGCAAAAATGCCAGCGTCCTGGACAGAAACAAATATTGTGCTGATCCCAAAAGAAAATTCGGACTTAACAAAAATTAATAACTATAGGCCAATATCGCTTTTAAATTCAGATTATAAAATATTTACGGCAATAATTGCGGGAAGGCTTAAAAGATACCTAAACGAATTTATTCACGTAGATCAAAATGGTTTTCTACCGCGAAGGCAAATTCAATACAATATGAGGACGATTTTAAATATTTTGGAGTACTACGAGATTCACAGTGAAAAACAAGTAGCTCTGATGTTTTTGGATGCACAAAAAGCCTTCGATAACATAAATTGGAATTTTATGTTGAGGCATATGGACTTTGGCGGAAATTTTATAAACATATTCAGAGCTATATACGATAAACAAGAGGCGAGAGTTATAATTAATGGAGAAGCGACACAAAGCTTCCAAATTAGGAAAGGTATAAGACAAGGGTGTCCACTCTCGCTGTTAATGTTTATACTAACTCTCGAAGTACTGACTAGAATGATCCGAAAGGAAAGTCAAATTAGAGGCTTAAATATTAAGAAAGAAACCTACAAACTGCAAGCATTTGCGGATGACCTCGTATTTATCTTAGAGGAACCGCTACATTCGGGTACAAGACTTGTGGAAATATTAGAAGAATATGGAGAGGTAGCTGGACTGAAAATCAACAAAGATAAAACGAAAATGATAGTTAAAAATATGACTAGTACACAGAAAAATGACCTGGTGGAGAAAGTAAATATCCAAATAGTGAAGAAAGTTAAATGCTTGGGAGTACAGCTAACAGCAAGGTGTATTACAATTAAAGAAGATAACTATGTTAATTTAAATAATCAGATAAAGAAAGACTTAGAAAGATGGAAAAATTTGCAACTCTCCTTTATGGGGAGAATTGCAGCAGTAAAGATGAACATTTTACCTAAATTACTCTTTCTATTTCAGAATGTCCCCATAAAATTAGAGAAAAAATATTTTGTAAATTTGAATAAAATAATATTGAAATTTATTTGGCAGGGGAAGAAACCTAGAATTAAATTAAAACTACTACAAGAAGCTAAAGAGAGAGGGGGATTCGGTCTACCTGACTGGGAGCTGTACTACCAAGCTGCAATACTCACTTGGGTGCGGGATTGGATAAATTTAAAAGACAGAAGGATATTAACCCTAGAGGGTCATGATTTACAATCTGGATGGCACGCATTTCTGTGGGATGAGAGATATAACGTTCATCAATACTTCCAGAGACACCATATCAGAGCAGCATTATTAAATGTGTGGATTAAAGTTAAACAACAGAATTATAGAGAAATACCGGTATGGCTCTCAACATTGGAAGCGCTAGTGCATCCAAATTTCATGAACTTGGGAAATGTAGTCACGTATAGAGATATTCTAAATGAACAAGGGGAAATTAAATCTAGACAAGAATTAAAAGAAAACGGGGTACAATTGGAATGGTGGGTGTACCTGCAAATTCAGTCACGTTATAAGAAAAACAAAAAGGAATGGGGTATACGGAGGGATCTGACAACACTAGATAAAATATTATTAGGAACGGAGGAGAAAGCAATCAAAAGAACATATAAATATTTATTGGAATATAAAATGGAAGAGGAGCAGGTAAAAGAAGTGATGATAACATGGGCCCAAAATTTTGGATATAATATTGATCTAGACAAATGGCAAACGTTATGGGAAAGAAATAGAAAGTTAACCTTGGCCACCTCGTATAAAGAGAATCTGTACAAAATGTTTTATAGGTGCCACTTCTCCCCAACAAGACTAGCAAAGATGAGAAAAGATATGTCACCACAGTGTTGGAAGTGCAAGAAAGTGTTAGGGACTTATTATCATATGTGGTGGACCTGTTCCAAAGCCAAAGAATTTTGGCGGCTAATAAAGACTTGGTTGGAGGAAATGCTGGGACTGAAGATAGATCCCAGACCAGAACTGTTTTTACTGGGAATGATAGATGGGAAGTTTAACAAAGGAGAGACATATCTAGTGTTGCATATTATAACAGCAGCAAGGTTGGTCTACGCCCAGAACTGGAAAAACAGAAACTCCCCGGCGGACAGTGAATTAATTAAAAAATTTCTGATATGTGCAGAGATGAATAGACTAACATTAGAAATCAAAGACAAGGATGAAACATAATATTATGAAGTTTGGGATAAGATGTACTATTGGTTAGACTCGAGGAGAAAAAGTCAGAACAAAGAAAGCTCGTTTAGAAGAGAGAAAGTGTAGAGCGTAAGATAGAGATTAGAAACAATAAGAAAAAAGAATTGAAATGGAAGTTATGTTGTAAATAGACGTAAATATGTATGTAAATATATAAATATGTAAATAGTATAAAAGGTAATATGTAAATGGTATAACGAATACCTATCAATGAATAGGGAGATATATGGTATATGGTATAGTATGTATGGCAAATAACAGCCAGAAAAGTCACACTGTGTTCAACCTGTTTTTAAATGTTTACTTAATAAAATTTATGGAAAAAAAATTAAAAAAAAGAAAAAGAAAATTGGAGATATGAAGGGAACGTTTCATGCAAAGATGGGCGTGATAAAGGACCAAAATGGCAGGGACCTAACAGAGGCAGAAGAGATTAAGAAGAGGTGGCAAAACTACACAGAAGTACTATACAAGAACGAGCTTAATGTCCCAGATAACCACGATGGGGTGGTCACTGACCTCGAGCCAGACATCCTAGAATGTGAAGTGAAATGGGGCTTAGGAAAGCTGAGCAACAACAAAGCTAGTGGAGGTGACAGTATTCCAGCTGAGCTACTCAAAATCTTAAAAGACGATGCAGTAAAAGTGCTACACTCAATTTGCCAGCAAATTTGGAAAACTCAACAGTGGCCACAGGATTGGAAAAGGTCAGTTTATATTCCAATTCCAAAGAAAGGCAATGCCAAAGAATGTTCAAACTATCGCACCATTGCACTCATTTCACATGCTAGTAAAGTTATGCTTAAAATCCTACAAGCTAGACTCCAGCAGTATGTGGATCGAGAACTACCAGAAGTACAGGCAGGATTTCGAAGAGGCAGAGGAACTAGAGATCAAATTGCCAACATACGCTAGATCATGGAGAAAGCTAGGGAGTTCCAGAAAAACATCTACTTCTGCTTCATTGACTATGCTAAAGCCTTTGATTGTGTGGATCACAACAAATTGTGGCAAGTTCTTAAAGAGATGGGAGTACCAGACCATCTTATTTGTCTCTTGAGAAACCTATATGCGGGTCAAGAAGCAACAGTGAGAACTGGACACGGAACCACTGATTGGTTCAAAATTGGGAAAGGAGTCCGGCAAGGCTGTATACTGTCGCCCTGCCTATTTAACTTATATGCAGAGCACATCATGAGAAAGGCAGGGCTAGATGAATCAAAAGTTGGAATTAAGATTGCCGGGAGAAATATCAACAACCTAAGATATGCAGATGATACCACTCTAATGGCAGAAAGTGAAGAGGAACTAAAGAGTCTCTTGATGTGGGGTGAAGAAGGAGAGTGCAAAAGTTGGCTTCAAACTCAACATTAAGAAAACCAAGATCATGGCATCCGGCCCTCTCAATTCCTGGCAAATAGATGGGGAAGAAATGGAGGTAGTGACAGATTTTATTTCCTGGGCTCCAAGATCACCGCAGATGGGGACTGCAGCCAAGAAATTAAAAGACGCTTGCTCCTGGGGAGGAAAGCTATGGCAAATCTAGACAGCATACTAAAAAGCAGAGACATCACCCTGCCAACAAAAGTGCGTATAGTCAAGGCCATGGTTTTCCCAGTTGCAATGTATGGCTGTGAAAGTTGGACCATAAGAAAGGCTGAGCGCCAAAGAACTGAGGCCTTTGAACTATAGTGCTGGAGAAGACTCCTGCGAGTCCCTTGGACTGCAAGGCGTTCAAACCGGTCAGTCCTAGAAGAGATCAACCCCAACTGCTCTTTAGAAGGCCAGATCCTGAAGTTGAAACTCAAATACTTTGGCCACCTAATGAGAAGGAAGGACTCACTGGAGAAGAGCTTGATGCTGGGAAAGATTGAGGGCAATAGAAGAAGGGGACGACAAAGAATGAGGTGGGTGGATGGAGTCACTGAAGCAGTAGGCGTGAGCTTAAATGGACTCCAGAAGATGGTAGAGGACAGGAAGACCTGGAGGAACGTTGTCCATGGGGTCGCGATGGGTCGGACACGACTTCGCAACTAACAACAACAAAGATGATTACATTTGGAAAAGTTTTCCTCTTGGGGGCAGCAAAGTACAAGTACAGAATAAGACTAAAGAATGATATTAATATAAATAAATAACAAAAGTCTTCTTGCACAATTGCAACCTTTGCTGCATCCATTCATTCCTTTTTGGTTCAATTTGGCTGGAGTTTAATTTTGTTTGCCTACTATTTCTCCCCATTCTCTTTTTCCTAGCAGTCCCCAAATTCAAATTTTCAATTGCTTTTCATTTCAACTATATATGTAAGGTGGGAGAACATTATCAAATAGAAGTCAAACATCTTGGTGGGCTTTAATAACCATTAAGAGGTTAAACTGGTTACAGCACTGAAGAACAGTTATAGAAACCATTAGTAGTACTTCCTGAGATCTTTGTAACATCTTTTCTTTGAAATCTTTGTCACTCAGTTTAATTTTGTATATTACAACAGAGGGCATTTTTGTTCTGCTGTGAAAAAAGTAAGGAAGTCAGTAGTACATTCAAGGTATGGTTTCATAGAGATGTATTTAATTATGGAATGTTTGAAGAAGCCAGTCATGTATCATGTGCAACAGGGCAAAAAGTCAAGAAGAGCATGCTTTCATCTGCTTCCCTATATTGCATATAGGGGAAGGAAAAAAGGGGAAGGAAGCCATGTTCTGTGACTCCTACTCTTCTCACATGGTATCTTTGTGGACTCAAAAGGTCACCTTTCAAGCACTTTTTAATGTAAGATAGTGAGTATTCAGTATTTTCCTACAGGAATTAGGACAGTGGACAGTGTAGTGGGATATCAGCTGTCACAGAAGAAGGAAGGAAGGGAGGGAGGGAGGGAGGGTGGAAGATGGCCTTTATCTCAGTGGTGACGAACCTATGGCACGCGTGCCAGAGGCGGCACTCGGAGCCCTCTCTCTCCCCAGCTCCGCCTCCCCCCATGGCCCCCTCCTCACCAGCAGCCCCCCCGGAGGAGAGTCACCCCCAGGCGTGGCCCGCACAGAGCAGCGCAGGCACGCATATGGCAGCGGGGCAGCAGGGACAAGACTCCGCCCTCATGCCCTGTCACATGCTGATGATGCTGCAGGGTGCGGGCGGAAGGTGTGTTTCATGGTGCTGCAGGGCCACTGGGCGATCTGCGGCGGGCCGTGGAGGCGGCGGGTGGCCCTGCGAGGCGGGGTGGGCGGGGGCGGTCCAGGGGTGGAGCAGGCGGGGCACGGGGTGGGGCAGGGGCGGGGCAGTTTTTGGGCACTCGGTCTCTAAAAGGTTCGCCATCACTGATCTAGATTCTCCTAATGAATACAAAGTCACCACTGAATTTAGCTTTCTAGTGGGTTCCTTTCAGCAGTTCCGAGAAGATTCCACCCCCATTTGCACTCTGATACAGGTGGCCCCAAGAGCTCTCAGGGAGAATGCTAAGACCAGATGACTGCAAATAAATTTGATCCTTCCAACCCTCCCCCCCCATCCTGTTAAAACTACCACCCCCTTAGCCCTCTACATCCTGCCAAAACCAATGAAGCTTCTTGGATGAGAGGTTTTGTTTAAAGTGGTTTTGTTTATCTCACATTTAAAAGTGATAGAATAGAATAACAGAGTTGAAAGGGACCGTGGAGGTATTCTAGTCCTACCCCCTGCTCAGGCAGGAAACCTTATACCATTTCAGACAAATGGTTGTCCAGTCTCTTCTTAAAAACTTCCAGTGTTGGGGCATTCACAACTTCTGGAGGCAAGTTGTTCCACTGATTAATTATTCTGTCAGGAAATTTCTCTTTAATTCAAGATTGCTTCTCTCTTTGATTAGTTTCCATCTATTCCTTCTTATCCTGCCCTCAGGTGCTTTGGAAAATAGCTTGACTCCCTCTTCTTTGTAGCAACCCCTGAGATATTGTAACACTGCTATCATGTCACCCCTATAACGTCTTCATCTCTTTCTTCATCAGGCAAAAAACCATCCAGTTGTCTTTTGAAAAAGCACCTTTGAGGCTAACAGTGACTCTTCTGCCACAGAGATTGTAGTACCAGGGCTTGCAGCCATGCCAGGGAGGTTGGTTGCACCAAATTCTGCATCTTTTGTATTATTTGGAGCATTGTCAAAGGGCGCAAACTGCACAAAGGTTGCAGTACAGCATCCACTGTTGCATGGTCAGTCCCTGCTTCTGTTTCTAGATCAGATGTCATGCTGGTCTTTTCCATTGTTCACGGAAAAGTATCACCAGAATGGAGATTAATGTCAGGCAGAAAAAAAGAGGTCCACACAGGGAGGTTCAAATAAACTGACTTATTGCTTAAATTATCAGCATAAAGAGATAAAAGTCAACAGCATTCAAGGGGAGTTGGAGAGTTACTTCACTTTTGGCTATGCAAGGCCTCTAAACTAATTCCTTTTTTCACTCTTCCCTCTGGTTCTACCAGTCTTCCATATAAATAAAATTACTCTTCATTATAGTTATTGGGCAGCAAACACTTTGAATAAAAGATAAGACAGAATCAAGAATACATTTCATTTCATTTTATTAAATTTATCATATTATTAATATCTGATAACTGATTGAGTGGAAATAGATTTATGGATAAAGAGTGAATGGTTATGACCCAGCAAGAAAGCCTTTTTTAAAATAGAGTATATAGGATTCACAAATTCAATAAATTTTACATTTGAAAGAACCCTAACAAATCCAAAACTGATATGTTATGATACTGTGTTAAATATATGTTCTTAAAACTACGGTATTATTATAACTTTATATATCTTTCCTATAGAGAGTACTCTTTCTATTCCTTTTTTCAGAAATTTCTCTGAGCCAGAAAAATCACATGATGTACTAATTTCTCTTTGTGAGTTGCTCCCTGAGATTTAGCTGAGGCCTGAAAACTATGATGTAGCATTTTGGCAAAAATATGCATCCCAGTAATGCAGCGCCGGAGGACAAGATGGAGAAGATCTCCACAGCTACCATGGATTTTCCTTTTGTGCTCAGATAGGCTGGAAGGAAGGAGATCCATACACTGCAAAAGGCCAACATGCTGAAGGTGATGAACTTGGCTTCATTAAAGCTGTCAGGTAATTTATGTGCAAGAAAAGCCACAATAAAGCTTGAGATGGCAAAGATACCCATGTAGCCCAAGACACAGAAGAAAAAGAAAGCTGATCCCTCATTGCACTGTAAGATCATTTCTTTCAGCTCTGAATGCATATCCAACTCAGGAAATGGGGGAGATGTCAACAACCAAAGGATACAAATAAACACTTGGAAGAGAGAGCAGGAAAGGACAGTGCAAAAAGCCAATCTTTTCCCCACCCATCTCTTCATCTGAGATCCCAGTTTAGTTGCCATGAAAGCAACAACCACAGTGATGGTTTTGGCCAATAGACTAGAAATGGCCACAGAGAAGGTGATGGCAAAAGTTGATTGTTGGAGAATGCAGGTCACTTTGCCAGGCTGGCTGAGAAAGAACAGAGGAGAGAAAACAGAGCAGAAGAGAGAGAAGCAGGGTGTAGGTGATGGACCGGTTGTTGGCTTTCACAATGGGAGTATCCCTGTGCTTAATAAAAGTTCCAAGTACCCAAAATGTCAAGAAGAAGAAACCAAGAGCTTCTGCAGTTAAACCAATTCCTAGGGTTTCTTCAAAGGTTAGAAACACCACCGGTTTCACAATACATTCTTTCTTTTCTTTATTTGCATAATGATCTTCTGAACATTCAAAACAGTCACCCATATCTGGAAATAAAATCAAGGAATTTGTCATCTATGCATTCCAGATTATTGAAGATCACCTTATTAATTTTATGCATCCAAGTACTTTATTAAAGTTTGCTTAACTCTAATAAAACTGGTAGAATGCCTAACCTACCATTTTCATTTGAAATCTTCCCTTCTGGGGAAACAAATCTCTTGTTTGACCACGTCTAGCTTGCCTTGATTCTTTGGCATTGCCTTTCTTTGGAATTGGAATGTAAACTGACCTTTTCCAATCCTGTGGCCACTGTTGAGTTTTCCAAATTTGCTGGCAAATTGAGTGTAGCACTTTTACTGCATCGTCTTTTAAGATTTTGAATAGCTCAGCTGGAATACTGTCACCTCCATTAGCTTTGTTGTTACTCAGCTTTCCTAAGGCCCATTTCACTTCACATTCTAGGATGTCTGGCTCGAGGTCAGTGACCACCCCATCGTGGTTATCAGGGACGCTAAGCTCGTTCTTGTATAGTTCTTCTAAAAATAGATTGGATAATAGTAAATAACAAACAATAGGGTATTTTCTTTTATTCATGTTTTTTATTACAATTTGATTTGTTAGAGTGGAAATAGAATAGAATAGCAAAAAGGTCTATGTTTAATGCTGCAGAAATATTATGACATGTACACATTCTTCATTCTATAATGACCTGAACTGAAGGCACAATTACTCTTGGTGGCTAGCATATGGTGTAAGAACTTGACAATACATGCATTATTTAATCATTATTTTTGTTGCTCAGATTTCCTAAGGCCCATTTCACTTCACATTCTAGGATGTCTGGCTCGAGGTCAGTGACCACCCCATCGTGGTTATCTGGGACATTAAGCTCGTTGTTGTATAGTACTTCTGTGTAGTTTTGCCACCTCTTCTTAATCTCTTCTGCCTCTGTTAGGTCCCTGCCATTTTGGTCCTTTATCACGCCCATCTTTGCATGAAACGTTCCCTTCAAGGTCCCTTCCCACTGTATTCTGATTCATTGAAGTTTAACTATTTATTATTATTTTCTAGCTAATTTTCATGGACCTACAGAAGAGATTAGACAGCCATTTGTCTGAAATGGTATAGGGTCTCCTGGTCAAGCAGGGGTTCATCTAGATTCTAGAGGACCTCCAAGGTCCCTTCAAACTCTGTTATTCTATGTTTCTGTGTTTTATTTCCAAAATTCTTTATGCAGTTTCACAGGATAAAGTGTGAATACAAAACAAAGAGTACATGTTGTAAGGGATTTTGACTTTGCTCAATAGAACTAGATGTCAACCCACAAAGTATTGTCAGTGAATAACATCACAGAATTGTGTGATGCAATCTTCCTTGTGGAGAAAATTAAATGCAATCTAATTGGGGCAGAGAAGGTCATTTTAACTATAGTTATTTGAACAATAGATTGTGCCTGGAATCAAGGTTTAGCTCATTTTGTGAGCTTACTTATTTTGTACTAAATTCTTCATTGAAAGGAAAATATGTTTGTTGGAGAAACCTTACCATAAAAGGCTGTAATTCTGGAGAATCAGCCACTTTATCTGCCAAGATTTTTCTGAGATTAGATCCCTTTTATAGCATGCTATGCAAAGAATGAGCCACAGCATAAACCCCATTATAGATACTGTAGCTGTGGCCAGACATCTGTAATTGAAACAGAGATTCAGGAAGGTTTCCCAGTCTTTCTTCACCAGTGCATTCTTGACTGCCCAATGATGACAATCCTGAATTAGGAAAGAAACAGTCAAATGCTTGCTCCCAAAAATGGTTTCGAAATCCATCTCTTTGCCTTGAATAGGGTTTTATGGACCAAAGAAATTCCTCAAATTCCAGATTTTCAATTGAATGGATTTGGAAGGCAATGGCCCCATCATAAAACTGGAGATTCCATTCCCTTTGGGTTCCTGTTAATGTGAAATCAATTTGGCTGGTGGTGACCCACACCTTGCTTAAAGATGCATTTCCCCGATTTGCAGCATCCCATACAGATTTGAGAGCTGTCAGCCAGGCTAATGTCAAAGATTCTCCATAGATGATGTATGTATTAGTTTTAACATCTGTGAAATGTGTATAAAAATGAAACATTATATCGTTGAATTTGCCCAAGTCATCCAAACGCAATAGTTTTGGAAATCTTTGTATGGAAGCTAAGCAAATTCCTTGCTGGAAAAACAAGGGCTCCAATTTCTGCAAAAAATGTTCTCCACTCTCAGTGTCTGAAGCAAAAAGCAAAAACGTTGAAGCAATTGGACAATCCCGAAATATTGAGGAACCTCATTTGGAGCCATAAAGTAAAGTGAAGATGATTTACTGGTATCAATTTTTCCCATAGGAAATGATCCATATGTGAGCTAAAAGGAAACACCAAGCCATGGAGTTAAGGAGAGGTTTTCATTTTGCTTATGCATGTTTATGGATCACTTCAAAAATTGGATGGACATATTATAATTTACTCTTATCCATAATTTCTTGATTTTTTTCTGAAAATATAGAAACATTTTTGGAAAAACATTATTTCATCCAAACTAGCAGGAAACACAACAGGGGGTCAACCTATTCTCCAAAGCACCAGAAGGCAGGACAAGAAGCAATGGATGGAAACTAATAAAGGAGAGAAGCAATCTAAAACTAAGGAGACATTTTCTGACAGAACAATCAACCATTGGAATAGTTTGTGAACCTTCAGAAGTTTTGGTGCTCCATCTCTGGAGGCTTTTGAGAAGACTCTAATTTTGATTTTGCGTCACTTAAATCTTAGGTGAGATTTATGAGAATGAACAACAAAGGATGCTCTTGGGTATCCTTAATCAATTGATTAATCTTTTAATCAATTAAGAAGAACAGGATAAATCCCCTCAACTGTGAACCCACCTGTGGAATTTTGTAAAAATCTACCATTTCTGCTATATGGGATGAATTATCTGACCCAAGTCCTCCAATGATGGCCATGAGATTTTTCCTGGTGCCACATTCATAGTTGGGGACAAATGTATATGATTTGAAGACCATGTCCAGGGTTGTCCGATAAGTCATCTTTGGATTGTTGTAGCTGTCATACATGTGGAACCCAAAAGTAACATTAGGTAGGATATGTGGATTCTCATTGATCTCCTTCACAGCAAAGGCCAAGGAAAGGACATGCTGGTAGAATTTTGTAATGAGACTGCAAACAGAGAAAAAAAAACAGAAAACAATTATACAAAGCATAGAATAGTATTGAAAAAAATAGTGGTTTCTGCCTGAGATTGGAATTAGATTTTTAAAATATAGTGCTGATGTTTCTAATCTATTAAACACTTTTGGCTACAATCTATATAGTATTTAGAAAGGATCGTTTTACTACCCATTTCATTCACAGAATGTTGCTCCTTTCAATGGCAAGACACTGAACTGTTTGTCTGTAGATATATTCTAAATGTATTCCACTTTTTTCTTTACTACTCATTTATGAAGAATGGTTGCAGGAATTGGGTATGGCCAGTCTAGAGAAAAGAACTAGGGGAGACATGATAGCAGTAATATAGTATTTGAGGGGCTGCCACAAAGAGGAGGTCAACTTATTTTCCAAAGCACCAGAAAGTGAGAAAATAAACAATGGATGGAAACTAATCAAGGACAGAAGCAACCTGGAATTAAGGAGAAACTTCCTAACTGTGAGAACAATTAACCACTGGAACAGCTTGCCTTCAGAAATTGTAGGTGCTTCATCACTGGAGGTTTTTAAGAAAAAACTGGGCAGCCACCTGTCTGAAATGGTATAGGGTTTCCTGCTTGAGCAGGGAGTTGGACTAGAAGACCTCCAAGGTCCCTTCCAGCTCTATTCTGATTCATTGAAGCTTAACTATTCATTTTTCTTTTCTAGCTAATTTCCATGGACCTACAGAAGAATGTAGGAAAAATGGAACAAACTGTTCCCTATTGCTTTGATTACTGTAGCATCAGAGCTAGGATAGTGCCATAAGGGGTAGGGGTGGTGGTGATGATACTGTGGGAAGAAAAGGGAATACATCTGTTAGTTAAGACACCTGGCAGCAAAGCAAAGACTAGGAGGAAGGAGCAAATCTGAAAAGGAAAAGGCAGAGGCTGATGCCGGTAGACAAGTCCATTCAGAAGCACTCAACAGGTTGACCTTCCCTGCACAGATAAAAAAAGGCAAGACCCTGGAGAATAATCGGGTCCTACAGTAACAATAGTCCAGACTGAAATCATCCTGGCCTCAATGCCCACCCACTGCAGTCCAGATTGGAATTTCAGAAATTGGCTTAAGAAAGAACTAGAAACTGCAAAAGAGACCAATAGCTTAGGACATAGTGTGGAATTCCTCAGAATCTTTGAGAAACTAATTCTGCAGTGAGTGACTTAGTTGAGAAGGAAGAATCCTCATTTTTGCCAGTGTCTTTTTTTTTCATTACTTCAAACACTGTCTTATAATTTAAGATAAACATTTCCAATTTCAGATAGGTATTCCTTGAGCACCATGTTTTATGCAGCTTTGCTTTCTAAATTTCTTCAGCTACAATATTTTCAGTTATAAAGAGCACTATAGATAATTTTTTAATTCTGTCTTTCAAATAAACTTTGTTTGAAGTTGGATGTTGGTATGCTCTTCTTATCTCTCTTTCCCCAAAAATAACAAATCAATAAATTCTATTCTTGCTTTACTTAATAGACTAATGATATCTTTTTAAATATTTTTTTTCATTTTATTAAATCCTTGTGTCTTAGAGATTTCTAATCTAACAATTCATGTTCAGCCTCTCATGTCATCTTCCTAAAAACAAAATGAAGTATTTTAATGAGAGCACAAAAGTTTTACTTAGCTTACAGCCCCAGACTCTCTGAAAACTCAACCAGTTAAATGACCAGATCAAGTTTTCATCTGCTTTCTTTGAGCAATGTTTAACTCAAAAGAATAGGTGTCAACATATAGAAAATCTGAGAAGAAACAAGGGATCATTAGGTGAAGAAGAGTGTAGGATTTGCTTACTCTGAAAGTCCGTATAGATCCTGAGATGGATGTTTATAAAAGGTATGTTCACTGAAGGCATAAAGATGCTGTGAAGCCATCCCTCCAATGAGGAGATCACCTGGTTGGTACCATTCATGTAGAATAGGAATAGGATCAACCTCCAGGCACTTGAATGTATTCACTTTGATCACTGGGAACATCAGAATGAATAACACATCAGCAGCCAAAAAATCTTCTAAAAGAGGTCGCCAACATATCAACCCACACCAATGGATCTGACTTGGCATACCAGATTTTCTCAACACACCTCCTAAGAAAAAAGCATCAATCTAAACTTGTAACTTTAATGGAGATACAGACATGTGCTTGAGTAATGACTGAGATTTCTACAACTCAGATCTAAAATTGGTCTGATCAAAGAAAGATCAGATGCTGGAAGAAATGAACCCAATAGCCCTGTTTGACACTTCCCACCACCCCAAGTTCTCCATGGAACTGGGATTAGTTTATAACCTCTTTCAACCTTGCTTTGTATTTTTCACTGCTTTCTGGAAAATCTCTGGAGCTTTGAACAAATAAACACATTATAGTAATTTGAACCAATTCCAGGAAGAGTTATCTATTAAACGTTTTTCCATAAGTGGCCGTAAAAAATGAAAAACAAAAAGAACTTATAATTCTTAATTGTCAATTTGAGAAAGTGACCCCTTATACTTTTCTGATATAAAAGTAATTTTAAAAATCAAATGGTTTTTTTATAATATACACAATGGACACAGATGGAAAGATGAAATATTCTTTTTAGCTATCTTAATTCAGAGTACAAAATAGGATGGCGGGGGCTTGCAGAGAACTATAAAAGAGTAGAATAGAATAGAGCTGGAAGGGACCTTGGAGGTCTTCTAGTCCAGCCCCCTGCTACAGCAGGAGAACCTATACCATTTCAGACAAGTGACTGTCTAGCCTCTTCTTTAAAATCTCCAGTGATGGAGCACCCGCGATTTCTGAAGGCAAGCTGTTCCATTGGTTAATTGTCCTCACATTAGGAAGTTTCTCTTTAATTCCAGGTTTCTTCTCCATTGATCAGCTTCCAACCATTGTTTCTTCTCCTGCCTTCTGGTGCTTTGGAAAATAAATTGACCCCCTCTTCTTTGTGGCAGCCCCTCAAATACTGGAATACTGCGATTATGTCACCCCTATTTCTTCTTTTCTTTAGACTAGCCAAGCCCAATTCCTGCAGCCGTTCTTCATATGTTTTAGTCTCCAGGCCTTTGATCATCTTAGTTGCTCTTTTCTGTATTTTTTCCAAAGTCTCAACATCTTTTTTGTAGTATGGTGACCAAAATTGGTTGCAGTATTCCAGGTGTAGTCTTACTAGGATTTTATAAAGCGGTACTAATACTCAGATCATTAGCGGTACTAATGCTCAGATCATGAGCTTCTCGTTGCAAAATTTAGGCTTAAATTGAAGAAAGTAGGGAAAAACACTAGGCCACTCAGGTATGAACTAAATCATATCCCTGATGAATATACAGTAGAGGTGACAAATAGATTTAAGGAATTAGATCTGATAGACAGAGTGCCTGAAGAACTATGGACGGAGGTTCGCAACATTGTACAAGAGGTAGCAACTAAAACCATCCCAAAGAAAAAGAAATACAAGAAAGCAAAATGGCTGTCTGAGGAAGCTTTGCAAATAGCTGAGGAAAGAAGGGAAGTGAAAGGCAAGGGAGAAAGAGAAAGACACACCCAATTGAATGCAGAATTCCAGAGAATAGCTAGAAGAGACAAGAATGCCCTCTTAAATGAACAGTGCAAAGAAATAGAAGAAAACAATAAAATAGGGAGAACCAGAGATCTCTTCAAGAAAATTGGAGATATGAAGGGAACGTTTCATGCAAAGATGGCCATGATAAAGGACCAAAATGATAGGGAACTTACAGAGGCAGAAGAGATTAAGAAGAGGAGGCAAAATTACACAGAAGAATTATACAAGAACGAGCTTAGCATCCCTGATAACCACGATGGGGTGGTCACTGACCTCGAGCCAGACATCCTAGAATGTGAAGTGAAATGGGCCTTAGGAAAGCTGAGCAACAACAAAGCTAATGGAGGTGACAGTATTCCAGCTGAGCTATTCAAAATCTTAAAAGACAATGCAGTAAAAGTGCTTCACTCAATTTGCCAGGAAATTTGGAAAACTCAACGTTGTCCATGGGGTCACGACTTCGCAACTAACAACAATACTTCCTGTGATCTTGATTATACTATGCCTCTATTTATACAACCCAGGATTGTATTACCTTTTTTTGGCTGCTGCTGCACACTGCTGGCTCATATTCAAGTGATCATCCACTAGGACTCCAAGGTCCCTCTCACAATTACTGTTTTTCAGTACATGCAGTATATTGTACATGTCATGCCAGCTGCCCCTTTCCATATTTTAATGCTTTTTTCTTTAAAAAAATATTCAGTTTGGAGGCCATCAAACTCTAATTGACTTTGGGTGACTCACAACAATAAACTCCAATTGACTCTAGGTGATTCACAACAATAAAATAACATTTTAAAAAACAAAAACAAAACCAAACTGCATAACTTTAACCACAAAGCAAACATAAGACATCAGGGAAGTCTCTTTCAAACAGTTTTGAACAGAATAGAATAGAATAGAATAGAATAGAATAGAATAGAATAGAATAGAATAGAATAGAATAGAATAGAATAGAATAGAATAGAATAGAATAGAATAGAATAGAATAGAATAGAATAGAATAATAAAATAGAATAGAATACAATAGAATAGAATAGAGGAGTGTAGTGGAACGGAATAGAATAGAATATAATAGAGCTGGAAGGGACCTTGGAGGTCTTCTATTCCAGCCCCCTGCTCGAGCAGGAGAACCTATACCATCTCAGACAGGTGGTTGTCTAGTCTCTTCTTAAAAATCTCCAGTGATGGAGTGCCCACGATTTCTGGGGGTAAGCTGTTCCACTGATTGATTGTCTTCACTGTCAGGAAGTTTCTCCTCAATTCCAGGTTGCTTCTCTCCTTGATCAGTTTCCAGCCATTGTTTCTCATCCTTCCCTCTGGTGCTCTGGTGAACACCTTGACCCCCTCTGCCTTGTGGCAGCCCCTCAGATACTGGAACACTGCTATCATGTCACCCCTGTTTCTTCTTTTCTTTAGATTAGCCAAACCCAAGTCCCGCAGCCATTCTTCGTATGTTTTAGCCTCCAGGCCTTTGATCATCTTAGTTGCTCTTCTCTGATTTTTTTCCAAACTCTCAACATCTTTTTTTGTGATATGGTGACCAAAATTGGCTGCAGTATTCCAGGTGTGGTCTTACTAGGGCTTTGTAAAGCGGTACTAGTACTTCTCATGATCTTGATTCTATGCCTCTGTTTATACTACCCAGGATTGTATTGGCTTTTTTGGTTGCTGGCTCATAGTCAAGTGATCGTCCACTAGGACTCCAAGGTTCCTCTCACAGTTGCTGTTTTTAAGCCCGGTCTCGCCCAATCTGTATTTGTGCATTTGGTTTTTCCTGCCTAAATGTAAGACTTTGCTTTTCTCCACATTGAAACTCATTTTGTTGGATAGGGCTCATTGTTCGAGTTTGTCAAGATCTTTTTGGATCCTGAGTTAGTCTTCTGGGGCGTTGGCTACTCCTGAAAGTTTGGTGTCATCTGCAAATTAATAATAATAATAATAATAATAATAATAATAATAATAATAATAATAATAATAATAATAATAATAATAATAATAATAATAATAATAATAATAATAATAATAATATAATAATAAGTTGGAAGGGACCTTGGAGGTCGTCTAGTCCAACCCCCTGCTCAGGCAGGAAACCCTATACCATTTCAGACAAATGGCTGTCCAGTCTCTTCTTAAAAACTTCCAGTGTTGGAGCATTCACCGCTTCTGGAGGCAGGTTGTTCCACTGGTTAATTGTTCTAACTGTCAGGAAATTTCTCCTTAGTTCTAGGTTGCTTCTCTCCTTGATTAGTTTCCATCCGTTGCTTCTTGTCCTGCCTTCAGCCGCTTTGGAAAATAGCTTCACTCCCTCTTCTTTGTGGCAGCCCCTGAGATATTGGAACACTGCTATCTTGTCCCCCCTCGTCCTTCTCTTCATTAAACTAGACATACCCAATTCCAGCAGCCGTTCCTTATATGCTTTAGCCTCCAGTCCCCTAATCATCTTTGTTGCTCTTCTCTGTACTCTTTCTAGAGTCACAACGTCTTTTTTACATCGTGGTGACCAAAACTGGATGCAGTATTCCAAGTGTGGCCTTACCAAGGCATTGTAAAGTGGTATTAATACTTCACGTGATCTTGATTCTATCCCTCTGTTAATGCAGCCTAGCACTGTGTTGGCCTTTTTGGCAGTTGCAGCACACTGCTGGCTCATATTTAAGTGATTGTCCACTAGGACTCCGAGGTCCCTCTCACAGTTACTACTATTGAGCAAGGTACCCCCTATACTATACCTGTACATTTGGTTTTTCTTGCCTAAATGTAGAACCTTACTTTTTTCACCATTGAATTTCATTTTGTTAGGTAGTGCCCAGTGTTCAAGTCTTCCAGATCCTCCTGCATCTTAAGCCTGTCTTCTGGAGTGTTGGCTATTCCTGCCAGCTTGGTGTCGTCTGTAAATTTGATGAGTTCCCCATCTATCCCCTCATTCAAATCGTTGATGAAGATGTTGAAGAGCACTGGGCCCAGAACAGAGCCCTGGGGCACCCCACTACACACTTCCCTCCATGTAGATGCGGTTCCATTGAGGACCACACGCTGAGTACGGCCGGTCAGCCAGCTACGGATCCATCTGGTGGTGATGCTGTCTAACCCACATTTTTCTATCTTATCAAGTAGTAGGTTGTGATCTACTTTATCAAATGCCTTTATCAAGTAAATTATATCCACAGCATTCCTCTGATCCACTAATTTTGTCACTTGGTCAAAGAATGCAATAAGATTTGTCTGGCATGATCTGTTTTTGACAAACCCATGTTGGCTTTTAGTAATGACTTTGTTTGCCTCTAGGTGTTCGCTGATTCGTTGTTTGATTATCTTTTTCCAGAATCTTCCCAGGTATTGAGGTCAGGCTGATAGGTCTGTAATTTCCTGGTCCATTTTTTTTTCCTCTTTTTGAAGAGGGAACTACTCAGCTCTTTCCCAGTCCTCCGGTATTCCCAGTGCTCCAGGATCTTTGAAAATATAGTTCAATGGTTCTGAGATCACATCTGCCAGTTTCTTGAGAACCTTGGGGTGTAATCCATCTGGTCCTGGCGATTTGAACTCGTCTAGGCTGGACAGGTGCTCACTTACCATTTTCTTGCCTATCTTAACTTGTGTTTCTATTCTGTTTTTTATGGCACTATTTTTGGTAGGTTGGTCTGTTTTTTCCCTTTGTGTAAAGACAGATGGAAAAAACGAGTTAAATAGTTCTGCTTTCTCCCTGTTGCTTGTCACCTTCTTGCCACTTTCCCCCACTAATGGACCAATCATTTCCTTTACTTTTTTCTTGTTTTTTACATGTTGAAAGAAGCTTTTTTTGTTATTTTTGACTTTGGTCGCAAGCCTTAGTTCATTTTGAGCCTTAGCTTTCCTCACTTCATCTTTGCAGGCTCGGGCTATTTTGCTGATATTCTGCTTAGTTATGTGCCCCTCTTTTCCACTTTCTATACTTGTCCTTTTTATCTTTCAATTATCAGAGAGTTCTTTATGCAGCCATGCTGGTTTCTTTTGAGAGCTGTTATTTTTCCTCTTTGTTGGTATTGTGCTAGACTGGGCTTTTATTATCTCACTTTTCAAAATTTCCCAAGCTTCTTGAGTTGTTTCCCCTTGAGGATTCTCATCCATGGAATCCTTCCCAAGCCCTCTGTTTTATTGAAATTAGCTCTCTTAAGTCCAAGATCTAGTTTGACTGTGTTCTATTGCTTGTGCTTCATAATGTTGAAATCCAATATTGCATGATCACTTCCTCCCAAGGTTCCTGTGGCTTCACACCTTCTATCATTTCATCTCTGTTAGTGAGAATTAGATCCAAAATGCTAATCCCCTAGTTCCCTTCTCTACTTTTTTGGGAGACAAAGTTGTCTGCTAGGTTTGCAAGGATCTGTTGATCTTCCACTTGGACAGAGTTGTCTCCCAGTTTGGATGTCAGGTAATTAAAGTCCCCATTACTATTGTGATGTGCTTTTTACATACCTTTTTTTTCTTTAATTCCCTTTTTTTGAACGAATCGCACCCTTGAGCCAATGAGGAAAGTTGCTCATTGCCCTCCCCCAACATAACTCTCAATTCACAACATAGGAAATAATTCTTCAATTTATGCAAACACTTTTTTGTGTTTTCTTTAAAAATGTAATCAGGACATTATCGATGCCATCACTGCCCATTCTGGCCAATGCGCGGCCACTGTATGGGTAGAGCAGGGGTAGGCAACCCAAAAACACACAAGAGCCACTGGGACCGTTTCCCATCGAAAACAAAACACGGGAGCCGCAAACCCTTTTGACATCTAAAATGAAGATAAACACTGCATATATCCTGTTTTACCTTTATTATATATATATTATAATAAAGGTAAAAAAAGGATATATGCAGTCGTGTTTATCTTCATTTTAGATCGTCAAAAAGGTGCTCTTCTCTTCTATACCTCCTACTCCCCTCTTCTCTCTCCCTACCCTCTCTCTCCTCTTTATCTGCCCTTGGTCTGCCAGTCCTCTTCCCCCACTCAGTGTTTGTGTGTGTGTGTGTGTGTGTGTGTGAGAGAGAGAGAGAGAGAGAGGGAGAGGTACTTGCGCTTCCTCTCTCTCTTTCCTCTCTTTCTCTCTCTTTCTCTTTCCCCTCTCCCTCCCTCTCCCCCCTCTCTCTCCAGGTGAGGAGAGAGAGAGAGCGAGAATGAAAGGCAGATGGCGCCGAAGGGGCGGGGAGGGGCAGGAGGCAGCAGAAGGCGCTGAAAGGCGCCCGGGGCACCATGGACTGGCCCGGGGAGACACGTGGCCGGCTCGGCTGCCCAGAGAGCGGCCCGGAGACAGCCCAGGGAGCGATGCCCCCGCCGGCCGCCGGCCCAGCCGGGACTGGAGCGAGAGACGCGGCTAGGGAGAAACGCCTGCGCTGGATGGCAGCGGAAGGGAGGCTGGGTTCCGGATGGCTGCTTTTCACGGCCAAACGCCGGATGCTGGGCAATTGACTGGGGTGGAACAGTGGGGTGGGGGGACGCTATGTAAAGCGCGTCTCCCCGAGCCAGTCCGGTCGGCAGTCCCGGCTGGGGCATCGCTCCCTGGGCCATCCCCGGGCCGCTCCCTGGGCAGCCTCCCCCCACCCCACTGTTCCGCCCCAGTCAACTGCCCAGCATCCAGTGGCCATCGCACAGCCCGTCGCACAGCCAGACGCCAGTGGGTCGCGAATCGACGGGAGCGCCACGCGGTGCGGAGCGGCCCCAGCTCCTCCAGCGCGACGGACCTACCGGCGGCACGGGAATCTCCGGCGGTCCTGGCGGGAGGCAGATCGTTGCCCCCGTTCTGACCGAGGACGCCGGCAGCGCGGGAGGTTTGGCGACGCAGCTGACGAGGGGGGCGTTCCACGGATGCCGCGCGACTTGAGCCCGGGGACACGGTGGCGCGAGGGGAGGCTTGGCGACACAGCCGATGGGCAGGGCATTCTGCAGATGCCCCGTGGCCCGCGGCTTGAGCCCGGGGACGTCGGCGGCACGTGGGACAGCCTGCCAACGTGACCGTGAGCCGGGGCGTCCCCGCAGGCCCGACGGACAGCAGATCTGGGTACCTCCAGCGGCGACAAGGGGTCTGGTGAGGCCACCGCAGGCCAGGGGCGGGCCTGCAGTCTGGAGCGATGCTGCCCAGGGAGCGGCCCGGGGACGGCCCAGGAAGCGATGCCCCAGCCGGGACTGCCGCCCGGACCGGCTTGGGGAGACGTGTTTTACATAGCCTCCCCTCACCCCAGGGAGGAGGAGGAGGAGGGCAAGGAAGCCGGCGCCGGGCCCCAGTAGGAGGCGCTCCCGCGGGTCCGGCCAGGGCTCTTCTGCTGCTGGTTGGAAAATGCCTTCCCCCTCCCTTTCTCTCCCCCCCATCTTCTGCTCACCTCATATTCTTCGCCGACAAAGCAGCCGGGACTCCGGCGCGCCTTCCCGGCCAGCTGGGCCAACGGTCCCGCCGGCTGGGGATCGCAGGGGTTGCTCTCCCTCGGGGCCGCGGCTTGTGGGAGGGCTGGCCCGCTCAGCTGAGGCTCTGGCAGGCCGCTCCCAACAGGGATCCCGGGGCTTCCCCGCGCGGCTCCCCAGCCACGTGCACCTCGGACGGGGCCAGCCAGGGAAAGGGACTTCCTGGCCGCGCTTCTCCCAGGGGGCGGGGCACCCGGGCACAGGGCCAATCAGGAGGCCTGCGAGGGGGCAAGTCCGCATGAGAGAGAGAGAGAGAGAAGGGAAGTGCAAGTGCCTCTCTCTGTCTCTGTCTCTGTCTCTCTCTGCAAATGGCGGAGGAGGCTCAGAGCTGCAGGGGAAGGCTCAAAAGTGTCCCCAAAACTTCTCGCTCCATCGCCCCCATATCACCCCCTTTTCGTTCCTTCGCCCCCGCGTCGCCCCTTTTCGTTCCATTGCCCCCTTGAAAAATGAAATCGCCCCCTGGGGGGCAATATTGCCCAGGTTAAGAACCACTGCCTTAGCTGACTAGCAAAAAGTTCATCTATTTCCTCTGTTTGGTTGGGTGGCCTGTAGTATGCACCTATGGCAATGTCATTTCCCCCCCTTTTATATTGACCCAAATGCATTCAAGACAGTTTTCATCATTGTTGTGCTCTATTTCTGTAGAGATGTAGTTATTTCTTATATAGAGAGCAACTCCGCCTCCTCTTTTATTTGGTCTGTTTCTTTTAAATAATTTAAGTCCCTCTAGCTGTGTGTTCCATTTGTGGGTTTCATCCCACCATGTTTCCGTAATGGCAACAATATCATATCTGCCCTCATTAACCTGAATTTCTAGTTCACCCTGTTTGCTGTTCATACTCTGTGCATTGGTGTATAGACATTTGAGTCCTTTATGACTGACCCTGTGTTTACTTTCTACATAACCTGTGTGGTGCCTGAGTTCCCCTATTGTCTTACCACCTATTTGGTTAGTGCACTTTGTGTGGCACTCGCTATTAGAAGCTTGATTTTGCTTGACAGCAAGGTTGATATTCTTGTCCATACACACATCAATGTTACATGCACTGATAGCCCTATAATTTTTAGATTGCTGGGGACAGGGATGTTCTGTATCAATTAACTCGCTGTCCCCGCTGTTTAGTTTAAATATTCCTCCAGAAAATCTGTGAATTTATAGCCGAGTAACTCAGTTCCTTTCATTGATGGATGCAGACCATCTCTTTTGTACATTTTTTCATTGGACCAGCTACAGACATCGTGACTAATATATCCAAAGCCTTCCCCTTTACACCACTCCTTTAGCCACGTATTAAATTGTGCTATACACTGGCCTTTTCCATTTTGCTCCTTATATACTGGTAAAACTTCTGAAAAAGTAAGCCTACAGCCTATTCTGCTAAGTTCCTGCCCCATCTTTTGGGGACAGATCGTTAGTGCCAAGATGTACAATAGCCTCCACATCACAGTCCTTGCTGGCATTCTTGATTATTTTAGAAATACGCTTCTTGTCCCTACTGGCAGTAGCACCTGGAAGACACCTGACCTCTTTCAAAACCTCTGTGTCCTTTCCTAAAGTTACATCCCTTATAATTGAATCACCTACCAGAAGGTGACTTCTCTTTTTGGATGCCTTTCTGTTCTTGCATGACTGATGTGTAGTACCTGAATCGCACTTCTCCCTGTCGAAAACAAGTTCTTCATCTCGGACCACGATCCCCTGCTTATTTCAGTCATCATCACAAATTTGAGTTATCATCACAAATGAGTTCCCCTTCAATTCCCTCATCTATGTCATTTTTGAAGATATTGAAGAGTACTGGGCCTAAGATGGAGCCTTGTGGTACCCCACTGCTAACTTCTCTCCATGTGGATGTAGTGCCATTGAGGACTACTCGTTGAGTACAGTTTGTCAGCCAGCTACAGATCCATCTGGTGGTGATGCTGTCTATTCCACCTTTTTCTAGCTTACCAATTAGTAGGTTGTGGTCTACTTTGTCAAATGCCTTACTAAAATCCAAGTATACTATGTCCACTGTGTTTCACTGGTCTACTAGTTTAGTCACTCTATCGAAGAATGAGATAAGATTAGTTTGGCACGATCTGTTTTTAACAAACTTGTGCTGGCTACTAGTTATGAGTTTGTTTGCTTCTAGTTGTTCGCAGATTGTTTTTTGATTATCTTTTCTAGGATCTTCCCAGGCATTGATATTAAACTGATTGGTCTGTAGTTTCCTGGGTCCGTTTTTTCCCCCTTTCTTGAAGATAGGGACCACATCAGCCTTTTTCCAATCCTCAGGTACTTCCCCGGTGCTCCAGGATTTATGAAAGATATAGTGCAACAGTTCTGAGATAACATCTGCCAGTTCTTTCAGAACTCTGGGATGTAATCTGTCGGGTCCCGGTGATTTATACTCGTCAAGGTTCTCTTACCATTTTCTTGCTTATTTTATTTTTTGTTTCTAGTATGTCTTTTGCAGTGGGGGTTTTTTTTTTGGTATCTTGGGCTATAGTTTCTTTTTGTGTGAAGACTGACACAAAGTATGAGTTAATCAGCTCTGCTTTCTCCCTGTTGCCTGTAATTTCCTTGCCATCTTCTCTCTTTAGTGGGCCTACAGTTTCCTTGACTTTTCTCTTGTTAATATGTTGGAAGACAAATAAGATGGTCTGGTACTCCCATCTCTTTAAGAACTTGCCACAATTTGTTGTGATCCACACAATCAAAGGCTTTAGCATAGTCAATGAAGCAGAAGTAGATGTTTTTCTGGAACTCCCTAGCTTTCTCCATGATCCAGCGTATGTTGGCAATTTGATCTCTAGTTCCTCTGCCTCTTCAAAATCCTGCCTCTACTTCTGGAAGTTCTCGATCCACATACTGCTGGAGTCTAGCTTGTAGGATTTTAAGCATAACTTTACTAGCATGTGAAATGAGTGCAATGGTGCGATAGTTTGAACATTCTTTGGCATTGCCTTTCTTTGGAATTGGAATGTAAACTGACCTTTTCCAATCCTGTGGCCACTGTTGAGTTTTTCAAATTTGCTGGCAAATTGAGTGTAGCACTTTTACTGCATCGTCTTTTAAGATTTTGAATAGCTCAGCTGGAATACTGTCACCTCCACTAGCTTTGTTGTTGCTCAGATTTCCTAAGGCCCATTTCACTTCACATTCTAGGATGTCTGGCTCAAAGTCAGTGACCACTCCATTGTGGTTATCTGGGACGTTAAGCTCATTCTTGTATAGTTCTTCTGTGTAGTTTTGCCACCTCTTCTTAATCTCTTCTGCCTCTGTTAGGTCCCTGCCATTTTGGTCCTTTATCATGCCCATCTTTGCATGAAACGTTCCCTTCATATCTCCAATTTCCTTGAAGAGATCTCTGGTCCTCCCTATTCTATTGTTTTCTTCTATTTCTTTGCACTGTTCATTTAAGAAGGCATTTGCATTATGTTAAATTCCAGTATGACGTGGTCACTTTCACCCAAGGTTCTGGCAATTTCAATTCCCTCTATCACTTCTTCTCTATTTGTAAGGATTAGGTCCAATATAGCTTTACGTCTAGTTCCCTCCTCCACCTTTTGGGTGACAAAGTTGTCGGCTAGATTGGTTAGGAATCTGTTTGATCTCCCGCTCACTGCAGAGTTTGTCTCCCAGTTGATATCTGGATAGTTGAAGTCTCCCATTGCTGTTGTGGTGTCCTTCCTGCATATATTTGTTAACTGGTTGGCAAAGAGTTCATCTATTTCTTCTGATTGGTTGGGTGGCCTGTAATATATACCTATGGTAATGTCACTTTTTTTCTCTTTTATATTGACCCATATACATTCTGGAGAGATTTTGTCTTGGATCATGTGCATTTCTGCAGATATGTAGTATTCTCTTACATATAGTGCAACTCCCCCTCCTCTTTTTGTACACCTGTTTCTTTTGAACAATTTGTATCCATCCATCAGTCCATTCCATTCATGGTTTTCGTCCTACCAGATTTCTGTTATGCCAACTATGTCATACCCTCCTCGTGTACTATTGCTTCTAGTTCGCCCTGTTTGTTCCCCAAGCTTTGAGTGTTTGTATATAAGCATTTAAGACTTTTATGCCTGTCCATGGGAGTGTTTCCTGTATTTCCTGATTGTTGTTTGAGTTTTTCTTTTTTTTCATCATTGCCTACCTCATTGTTTGATTTGTCTTCTTGGGATTTGTGGTTGGTTTTGGGTTCTGGAGATTCTAGAGATTGGTCACCCTCCCCCCTCAGTTTTAGTTTAAAGCCCTCCTGATGAGTTGGGCCAGTCTTTTTCCAAGTACATTTTTGCCTGTTTTTATGAGATGTAGCCCATCCCTTGCCAAGAGTCCTTTGTGTAGGAAATGCAGTCCATGATCCAGGAAACCAAAGGTTTCTTGGTGACACCAACCCTTTAGCCAATGGTTTATTTCTAAAATTCTTTTTTGCCTCAATGGGTATTGGCCTTTCATTGGGAGTACTGATGAGATCACTACTTGTGCTCCTAGCTTCTTGACTTTATTGCCTAGTTGTTTGTAATCCCTCACTATTGTACTCAGGTTGTTTATTGTGTCGTTCGTCCCAATGTGGAGGAGGAGGAAGGGGTAGTAATCTGTGGACCTAATTATTTTGGTTAGGTTCTAAGCCATGTCTTTGATTTTTGTTCCAGGGAGACAGCATACCTTCCTGGATTGTATGTCTGGTCTGCAGATGGATGGTTCTGTTCCTTTGAGGATGGTGTCTCCTATTACCAACACTCTCCTTTCTTTTTGGGGGGGGCTGCAGTCTGGGGTGCTTTTCTGTTTATCTCAAGTGTGTTTGTTGATGTGGCTTTTTCAGGGATATTTGAAGTGACTTTTTTAGGGATGTTTGAAGTTGTTTTTTTGCTAGGTGTCTGCATGTCTTCTTTGGGGGGGGTTGTGGGTCTGCATGTTTCCGTCTAAGGGGAGAAATCGATTGGTCAGTTTTAGAGGGGCTGCTTCTGGTTGGGTAGGATTGGGCAGAAGGGGTTTGTTTATTGTATGGTGTTTTTTTCTTTGGGTATTGTGTTTCCTTCTGTGTATGACATATCTCCATTTGCATTCCTCCAAGGGTTTATCAGTAGGCTCAGGTCCTCTGGGAGTTATTTGTTCATTGTTTGGTTCGGTTTGGGTGGAGCTTTCTTTTGTATGTCGGGGTTTGGTTAGAGTTGCCTCTACGTTCCTAACCTTTTCCTGTAGTAGATCACATAATTTGCATCTGATGCATGTGTAGTTTGGGTGTTCTTTGGGCATCAGTGCATACATGGAACATGTATTGCATATTACAATGTTATCACTCACCTGTTCCATGACGTTGGTGTTTGGTAGTCCCTTTTTTTGGTTGGTGGATGTGCTTTGTTGTTAGCCTTGTTTCTAGCTTCTCTGTTCTGGGTAATTTTGCCTATTTGACTGTCCTTTTTTCCCGGTCTGCAGGGGAAAAAAAATGCTGTCGCCTACAGGCCTCCCGGTCCTCCGCTGCTGCCTCACCACTGCCTACATGCCTCTGGTTCACTGCTGCTGCCACCCGCTGCCTCTGCTCTGCCCCCAGCCGCCTCACCAGTCCCCTGTTTTGTATTGCTTCGCGTGCTGCCGGCTGCCTCCTTTTCGCTTCCCCCAGCCGCCTCACCAGTCCGCTGATTTGTGCTGCTGTCGGCCACCTCCTCTCCTCCGTTCGAGCTGCCGGTGTGTCACGTGCCCCAGTTCACTCTGCCAGTCTTCGCTTCGTTGGGCTGGGTTGGGTCACTGGGTCGCCGGGCCTTTCAGGTGGGCCTCCATTAGTCTGGAAGTCCTCTAGTGTCCCCTTTGTGATCCTGCGCAGCTGTTCTGTCAGTTGGGGGGGGCGCTCCGGTTCCTCTTCAATTGGCCTCCTGTCTCTTGGGTAGGCCTCCCGGTTGCAGCTGGGCCTCTAGTGTTGAGCTGCTTAGCTATGTTCTTGAGCTGGCTCTCTTGTTCTTTGCTGCTGGCTGCCTCTGACTCCACATGCAGCTGTTCATTCACTGCGCTCCTGTTTGCTTGTGTTTTCCTCTTTGCCCCAGTTTCTACTTTTCCTTTATCCTTTCTGTCTTCCTTGTCTATCTTTCTGCTTCTTTTTCCTCAGTGTTTTTTCCCCTCTCCTAGTATCTTTTACTTAGTTTGGTTACTTCTCTTCCTGCGATCTGATGCTGCTTCTTACGCTGCCGCCATCTTAAGCCACTGATACATAATGAAACATTTTTTTAAACAAGGACAAAAAGATTTATCTAGATTTTCATGGCAAGTCAAAGAAACCAAGAGTCAAGCTTAACATTCTGCAAAATGCAAAAAACAGTTGAAGATTAGGATTCGCTGACTTGAAATTGTATTTTGCAGCCTGCTGTTTAATTTGGATGAAAGAATGGGTCTTGCTGAGAAATAAAAGAATGTTAGAATTGGAATATTGGAATAATACTTTCAATATGACACTTCTTACAAAGTGATTTTTAAAATCTATATTAACTATAACTTTATTATACTCTAAAACCCATGCTAACCAAAACTTTTAGGCTTTTCACCTATTTTTGAAGATAAAAGAGGAAACCTATTCTACCCTTCAGTCTTTACCATGTCCATAGCAGCCTTATATCTGTTAGAATTATATTAAATGAAAAATTGATTAAATTGACTGACATGACACAATTACACTTAAAGAAGTATCAAATTTAAATATAAGCACAAAGATAAAGTTCACAAATGACTTCAACCCTCATTTTCGATTAGGAAATTTCTTTTTTGAAAGTGAGAATCTAAGAGTGTGATCATGTAACGTTTTTTATATTTTTTATAACCAAGGAATATGGATCAAAATATAATTTTCTCTTTTTTGTTCTGAGTTACTGATTATGTTGCCCTTATTATAAGCAACCACACTTTTTAATAAGAAAACAGAACTAAAATATCTATCATCCTGAATAATTATTGGAAGGATATTACTACATCTATATTATTACATCTAACCTGGAAATTTGCTTTGTGAATCAGGACAAGATATGATATTAATGTCAGACCCCAAAACCCCTCGCCTATTCTCTTTTGTCTTCTATTCTTTTGGGCCCTGCCCTTCTGTTGGGGGAGGGGGTGCATGGGGGAATATATTGGTAACTTTCGCTTTCCTCTTTCTTTGTCTGGCCTCCTCCCTCTGAGTATGGAATGCATCTCCTTATCTAGGAGACAGTTGCAAGGAAACGAAAGCTGGAGAAGACCTTGAGATGCGTGCCTACCGTACCAGTCAGCCGGCCATCAAGCCACCTGTGGATTGGCTGGAGTTCAAACGGACATTATGACTTTGGTGGGAGGGGGCATATTGCTTGCTTTAATTATATCATTCACGTGGGCTTTTCTTCAGATCTCTCCTTACATTCCCTGCTATCACTAGTCCCTAATAAAAGTTCCTTTTGAGACAATGCCTGTTTCAAGAGTTCTGCTTTCTTGGGTGATTAGTTGAAGTGGGTCCTGACAATTAAGTCATATATGAAATATAATTTTTATGAAATGACTCCTTCCTTCAGGAGACATTTTCCTTTAGGTCTTCCCCTTCCTGTTCACAGGGCTACATTCTATCACTCCCTTTGTTAGTATTTCTCAGTAGCCTCTTTTAATATACAATTCATTAACAATTCATCAAATCCAATAGTTCAATACTTCATATAGAAAGTGGAGTGGAACTATTACATGAATTTATTCTAGATAAAACATACATATCAGGAATCCTCAACACCTATAAAATAAGAGAAGATCAGAGTCTCCTTTATTCTGAGATGGGATTACTCAGACAACATAAGAGAATATTCTGTAGTGTAACAGTTTGCACCCTGAACCCAAGATTAAAATTGTTTCCCCATCAATTCTTTTATCCTCCCTAATCAATAAATGAAGACAAACCTTGAAATTTAGAAACCTGGAAGAGGCTGGTAATTTTGAATTCATTCAGTTTCATATAAAAGGTTTGTTTTATGTATTTATCATGGTGCATGGTTATGAAAGCATTTAAATATTGAGGCTGAAGAACTACTACACTCCCCAAATTCGAGCTATTTATGGATAACAGAACAGAACAGAACAGAATAGAATCTGGAAGGGACCTTGGAGGTCTTCTAGTCCAGCCCCCTGCTCAAGCAGGAGACCCTATATCATTACAGAGAAGTGGCTGTCCAGTCTCTTCTTAAAAACCTTGAGTGATGAAGCACCCACAACTTCTGGTGGCAAGCTGTTCCACTGGTTAATTGTCCTCACTGTTAGGAAGTTTCTCCTTAATTCCAGATTGCTTCTCTCCTTGATTAGTTTCCATCCATTAGTTCTTGTCTTGCCTTCAGGTGCTTTGGAGAATAATTTGACCCTCTCTTCTTTGTGGTAGCCACTCAAATACTGGAATACTGCTATCATGTCACTCCTAGTCCTTCTTTTCTCTAGACTAGCTATATCCATATCCTGCAACCGTTCTTCATATGTTTTAGTCTCCAGGCCTTTAATCATCTTAGTTGCTCTTCTCTGCACTTTTTCCAAAGTCTCAACATCTTTTTTGTAATGTGGTGACCAAAATTGGACTAAACGTTGTTGAAATTTCTATGCTAACTTTGGTGGGGATCAAAAAGGAACGTTTTGAAAACGAACAAGAAAAATGAACAATAAGAGGTAAATGAAACAAAAATAAGGCCAAAAAAGAAACAAATACATACATATTATATATGAACCAATAATAATATATTTATAAAATTGTCATATATATTCTGCAGTAATTGGTAATTGGGTCTATTTGCCAAACATAATATTTTTAACTTATCTAAAATGGAAAAACCACTTTTCTTATTCATACTTTAATAACCATGCAATTCCTTTCATGGTATACAGTCATATAGATATGTGCATTCAGTATTTGAGAGTATTAAAACTTTTCTCATAGGAGAATGCATGCAAAAATGGGATCTGAATGGACGTTACTATTGTAAATACTGTCACAGGCTGTCTTTCTTCTTTGAAGGAGAAACACCTTTAAGGTTTGGTTGCACAACTGATTCAGAAGGCCTTGGTTGAAGGAGATTATCTGGATTCTTTTCACTCAGGATTCAGACCCAGGTATGGGACAGAAATGGTACTGGCTGTACTTTTGGATGATCTCTGGCTTGTATATCCATATTGCCCTATTTGACCTCTTGGTGGCTTGGTACCATTGATCATGGTGTAATTCTGGATCATCTCAGAGGATTGAGGGTGAGCGGCATGTTGTTGTGCTGGTTTTCCTCCTTTCTTCAGGGCCAAGTTATAGTTGATGGTGACAGGGGAGAAGAGATCCTGCAGTTGGTCCTTACTACATGGAGTGTCTTATGTTTTGGTGCTCTCCCTTTTCTTATTCAACCTCTACATGAGGCCCATGGGTAAGCTCATCTTTTACCATGGGGTGGAGGTATCATCATTGCCTCTGGCAAATTAAGTGATCCCATGTACATCTTAGCCCAATGCCTAGAGACTGTGGGGGTCTGGTTGGGGGACAATTGGATTCGGCTCAACTGTGGCAAGACTGAGTGGTGCTGCATTTTAAGGACTATTGGTTCAAGGACTATAAAATTTTGGTGTTAGACTGGTGGCACTGCCTCTGACAGACCTGGTGTGCAATCTGGGGGTCCTGCTCAGAGACCAGGTGGTAGCCATGGCTAGGAGGGTCTTTGCACAGCTTTGTGTGGTATGCCAGTTGCATCCTTTCCTAAAGCAGCAGGCTGTGCTCATAGACACTCAGGCCCTAGTCAATTCCAGATGGACTGTTGTAATGCACTGTACCTGGATTTGCCCTTGAAAAATATACAGAAGCTTCAATTGCTGCAGAGTGGAATGGTATGGGCAATATATGTTTTCCTAGAAGTTTACATGTTATATCTGTGCTCCACAAGCTGCATTGGCTACCAGTTTGCTTTCCAAGTCCAATTCAATTCCAGGTCCAAGTCCAGGTCCAAGTGTTTTTGACCTTTGAATCCCTATAGGACATAGAGTCCCATTATCTGAAGGATCAACTCTCCCCAATGATTTCAACCAGTCCATTAGTTCTAGCAAAGAAGGCATGTTATGAATACCATCTGCCAAGGACCTGCATTTGGTGGGCCCAAGAAGGCAGGCCTTCTCTGATATGGCACCTGCCCTATGGAACATTCTCCTCCCTGAAGACAGGTTGACTCCATCCCTCAAAACCTGGTTATGTCATGAAGACTGAGGAGTCCCAAGGAACCAGATATGTTTTTAGAAGGCTCCACTGTAGTTAATATTTTACTCTCTCCATGTGGCTTATATATTTAAATGCATTAGTGGTTTTTTAATTTTTAATGATGACATATTTTCAAAATGATTATTTTATATAGTTATTGTTTTTGTTGTTTGATGAATGCCATTCAGAATCTCTTTTTGTGTCATGGCCAGCCATATCTTTGTGAGAAGGCAATCAAACAAACAAACAACATTTTCAGTTATTAATTAATGCAAAGTTTAAATCCTGGCTTTTATCCAACTTTTCTATTAATTGGTTAGTTTTTCCTCCCTTCTTTCTTACTTTCCCAAGGTAGAAAATCATCCAAGTTTTAATAGTCAAAGAGTGGCTTTGAGATGAATTGAAGCACACCTCTGAACCTTTCCACTTATTATGCCACACACAGAGAAAAGAAATTAGGACATATTAAATTCAGTATCCTTAAAAAAGCATATGTCCAACAGTGGAAGAGAACATTCTGAAGTCATAATTATCTCCCCACTAGAATTATTCCAAAGATAATAATTTGTTCTGTTCATAAAATATGTAAACAGTTGAATAAGACTTTAGAGAAATGAAAAAAAATATGTAAAGAAAGATCTGTCCCATGGAGACTGGGGAGTACAAGAAAATGATACACAAGTCCTGTGATGGCAACTGCCCCAAATTAAGTTGCATTGATGGAGTTCCTCAGTGCCATTCAGATCTTTTGGGTATAAGCACTACAGTATATGCAATAAGAATCAGGGCTAAAAGTTAGGCTTCAGCCTTGCTCTTAACAGGAATTTTGAGGCTGGTGAATGCAGACTAATATTGAAAGCTGCTGGTAGTGGAACTTCTATATTTAAAGAGCATTTGCTGCCCAAATGTTCTTTCTTCTCTTATTTCCACTCTTCAGAGTGAAGTCTCTGCCGTGTCATCCAGGTTTTCCCATCATTGTTCCAAATGAATGGTACCAGCAAGGGGACCTTGTCATTGGTGGGATGGTATCTATGGCTAACTACCATTTTAATGAACTTTCATTTCAGCAGCATCCCTCTCAGGAGTATTTTGGCAATCCAGAGTAAGCAATTCTTATCTTTCACATTTGTGGCATCTCTAGGTAGAGGAATTGTAATAAATGGGGGGGGGGAGTACATTTTCTTCCCTAATGTGAACCCTTTCTGATGAAAGATACTGCTTTATGGAATATGGAATGCCATAAAGCTATTTTTGTTTATGATGCAGCAAAATTCTATATTTTGAAATTCTAAAATTTGAAAATGTGAAACAATAGATCAGGAAGCCTTCTTTATGTCAAAAGGAGAATACTTAGGGAAAAATGCATATTTAAGTGTGTATACACCTACAAGAAATGTGGAAGTTTCTACCTTGTAATATCTATGAAGACTCTCAGTCATCCAGGTCATGGTTATCTGAAAGGTGATTTTTCAAGAGGCAACTGGACTTTCTTTTTTTCTTTAAAGACGTTGCATGCCATGTCTTCATTTAGGTCCCTCCACCAAGCATTAGTGAAAAGAAAGAGAATTTCACTTCAAGATCTTCAACCTTGGCAGGTAATAAGGAGTGTGGTGGCTCCTGTGGTTAGTACACTGGGTTGACTATTAGCAAGCCCACATTCAAGACCCGAGTGTTCCTTTGTGGTGGGGTGAGCTCCCATCATTCGCTCCAGCTCCTGCCCATCTAGCAGATAAATAGGTACCACTTCAGTGGACACATTAACATGAAAGGAGCCCCCAACCAAGCATCCCCAGGGCAACAGTAATGTCACTAGCTAATCCTTTCAACCTGGAAGCTCCTTAGGTAGGCTTTTGATACCAACAGGATGGGGGCAAGTCATTTCTCCAAAATGAAATAACTTTATTATTAGAAACATATTTTTGGTAAGTGAAATAGCCCTCAGTTGCAATGGAATCATATTTTTCATTCTCAGCGAATACATGCCAGTTCTGTGCTTACTTGCCTTTTATGTATTTTTGTCCTTTTTCAAGAACAGACAGAAGAGATGGCATTCAAGATTAGCAGAGGCAGAAAGATTCAACTCTTCCCTTCAAAGGGACTTTTCATGGTTGAAGTTGTAATTAGCATGGGAGACTTGCTTATTTAGGTTTTTACTGGGTGGGGAATTTGTGACAAATAAGGATATTCAAAGGAGTGCCATGTTTTAGCTTAGATTACTGCAAAAAAAATGGGAACATATCTCTCCTATATGCTCCAAATGTCAACATCCTTTTATTCAGTGTGTCTATACTGTCACTGCCCTCACCTTCTAGAACAACACCCCCCCCCCCGAAGATACAGAAGACACCCATTCTCTTGGGGTTCCAGAAAGCCTTTAAAACCTGACTGTACTCTCAGCCCTGTGTTTATGGAGGCCCTGTTGTGTTTTTATTACTGGGCAGTTTCATTGTGCTTTATGATTTTAGCTGTGTTAAACATGTATTGCATTTTGTAAGCCCCCAGAGTCTCCCTGAAGTGGGCAGCCATAACAAATTTTATTACCTAAATAAATAAAGCAAGCCAGCAAGCTAAGGAGAAAACAAAATCTAGACTTGCCTGCTATGATGAAATACATGACTTCTCAACTAGTTTTGCTTTGGAGACTGAAACATTTGCAACATCTGTGATTGAAACGCTATGTGCATTTCATCTTAGATTGGTGAGGGCTAAGATAAAAGTATGTAGCAGTTGATCTACTAAGTGAACTATAGCTTGTAGCAATTTTCCCACTGTGTTATATGTGATGTTTTAGCTATTCTTTCTTTTTCTGATAGCTTCACTGGTTTCTTCAAGGCATTTCCTTTAACAACTCAGCTGGAGAAAGTGTGACTTTTAATGACAGAATGGAGGTGGCCACTGGCTTTGATATAATGAAGATGGTCATATTTCCTAACAACTCCTTCACTAAAGTGAAAGTCTGTAGGATAGCTACCAAGGAAGGGCAGACCTTCAGCTTTTATCAAGATAGAAAGAGTTGGCACAGGCTTTTCAACCAGGTGCACTTTCTCAATTTTAATAGGCTGTTCCATTGTCTGAAAAAGTATTTGATGGATCATTTCTTCTGGCTTAGGAATTGCCCCTGTATAGTTAGTTATATTTTGAAATGAAGAGCAATAGCAGTAGCGATAGCACTTATATACCACTTCATAGTGCTTTACAGCATTCTCTAAGCAGTTTGCAGAGTCAGCATATTGCCCCCAACAATCTGGGTCCTCGTTTTACCAACCTCGGAAGGATAGAAGCTCGAGTCAATCTTGAGCCTGTTAGGATCGATCTCCTGGCAGTGGGCAAAGTTAGCCAGCAATACTGCATTCTAACACTCTACCACCACAGCTGTTGCTTTCCATGTTGATAGAAGTAAAAGAAAGGTCTTCAAAAATTTAATATTGAAAGAGAAATTTACATTTGAATTTGCTGCAGTGGAAATTTACTGAGTGGAGAAGCTATGATGGGAAACAGGAAAGGTTAACATAAAGAAAGGATGTAAAAGAAATATGTAGGCAAAAATAGCTGGGTCTTAAGAGTGAGAAAGGAAGGAGACAAACCATAAAAAATAGGTGTAAGAGGAAATGGCTAGCCAGGAAAGACACTGAATTGAAAAATAGGAAAGAACCTATTGTTCTAGAAGAGGGACATAAATATCCAGAGTTCAAAATAACCATTTAAATGTCTAGTTTTTCTTATTATTGTTGTATATGTGAATATGATTTAGTATGTAGCAGGAAATATGTAGGAGGCGGTCGGAAAGAGTGTAACCTCATACTACCTCAGCCAATGGGGAAAGAGGAGGGATGTGCGGCCGGGACTAGGGTTGTATAAAGAAGGAAATATTTTGGGTTAAAAGTTTGGAGAGAACCAAGCTTTGATAGCTTCTCTCCCCGCTTATTGCAATAAACAAAACAAAAGGCCTTCACTGTGTCTTGGCTGGTTATTGGTCAGGCGAGCTTGCCTCTGGTCACGAAGGAAAGTAGCCAGGAGCACATAACAATGTCATAGTATGCAATCATTATAGGAGGAGAGTCATGTTAGTCTAAGATTAGACAGATGGAACAAGACCTGAGAACATCTCAACAAACACAAGGGTCCATGGACAAAGTGTATCCATGCACTTCCAGTGGGCCGTTCTGTGCCTGGGGGCCTCTCCAGGGCCTCTGAGGCTCAGAACGGACTTCCGGAAGTGGCGTCCACTCACTCCTGGTGAGCCGTTCTGGGCCTGGGCCTTGCAAAAAAGGGCTAGGGCTTCAGCCGGTTCGCCGAAGACAACCAAAAATTAGCTACCAGTTCTACCAAACTGGTAGATTCAGTAGATTCAAACCTGCTGAATCCCACCACTGGTTCTGCATTAGAAAATGCATTGTATCAAAAAACATGTGAAGTCATTATTCCTTTCTATTTGGTGAGGCTGCATATGGAATATTGTGTATAATTTTGGGCACCACCTTTATAGAGGAATATTGACAAGTTAGAGATGGGAGCAATACAAATGATACAAAGATTTGAGGACATGGCATATGAGGTTAGGCTTAAGGAACTTGAGATTTCCTCTTTAAAGAAAAGAAGACTTAAGAGAGAGATGATAGCTATGTATAGTACATAAAAGGAAGCAAAGATGTTCAAGAACTGTTTTTCATGACCACATAAAGAAGGACCAGAAACAATGAAAATAAATTGCATTATCTAGTTTCTGTTTAGATACAAAGAAAACTTCCTGATGGTAAAATTGGTTCGACAGCTGAATATTTAGGTATAAAGGCTGGGTTTTTCCATCTCTGGAGGTCATTAAAAAGAAACTGGACAGTCACTTTTCATGGATAGTTTAGTTGGGTTTTCTACATCTTGCAGGTTAGATGGATGTTCCTTTCCAACTATACAGTTCTACAATTTTGTGATACTTTGATTCTATTCTCAACCATGTTCTGTTTTTCACAACAATTATTTGACAGATATATTTATTACATGTCAGATAAACTATGGTAGAGCCCCAAAAATCTTATTTATGAACCAAAATGGACCTCAGGCCACCCTATCTGTATCTCTGAAGCATAACTTGGGAAGCAAATCCTTGATCTTTCAAATTCTCCCCAACCAGTCTCAAGAAATTCTTCCTAATCTATGTACATATATATACATATTAATCAATACAGACTTTCTTTTTTAATAGTCTATATGATGAAGAAAATCAGTTTTTCTATCTTAAATATTTTTCACATTTATGGATAGATTCTGCCCTTTTCTCTGTGTAGTAATCCTTGCCAGCCTGGATACCAAAATAAAAAGAAAGAAGGGGAGAAATTCTGCTGCTGCGATTGTGCTCCCTGCCCAGAAGGGGAAATTTCATGCCAAATAGGTAAGTAATATAGTACAAAAAATATTCCAGCATGCATTAATGCAAGCGAACGTGTGCAAAATGTGTTACTGTGTCAGCTAGTCAGGAGAACTTGGATACACTTCTATGTGTCTAGGAAATCCAAAGAAGAAACTAATTTCTACCAGCATACAATGATTTTTCAGTGGGATCAATGAGAAATCAACAGAAGAATTAAAAAAACAATATCTGTGTGTAAAAGGTACAGGTAAAGTTTTCCTGTCCAGTTGTGTCTGACTCTAGGACAAGGTGCTCATCTCTGTTTCTTAGCTGAGGGAGCCAGCATTGTCTGAAGATGCTTCTGTTATCATGTGGCCAGCATGACTGTATGCCGAGGCACACACAATGCTGTTACCTTCCCACCAAAGTGGTACCTATTAATCTACTCGCATTTGCATGCTTTCTAACTGCTAGGTGGGCAAGAGCTGGATCAAGGAACGGGAGCTCACCCTGTCACATAGCATTGGGTCTCTAACCCATGGTGTCAGCTCTCCAGCTGACAAGCTCAGCATCTTTAACTGCTGAGCCATTACGTATTATGTATTAATATTGCATATATATTCATGTGTATGTAACTTAATGATAAGCAATCATATTACTAAAAAGATCTTACAAGATTCTTCCTAACTAATATCAGTTGTATAGATATATTTCCATCATGCTATTGTTGCAGAAAACCACAAGACTCAGACCCCGGAATCAAAAGAAGTTGGTTTTATTTGCGCAAAGGTTCAGAGCAAAAATCATAACAACCTCTGAACCCCTTCTCATGGAACAACAAGTACATATATACTCTTTTAGAAGCAGCAAAACACGGAAATGTAACTTGTTAGCATTGATTGGTTACTTGAATTACAGCCCCCTTTCAGCCCCCCTGTTGCTATGCTAAAGTAGCTAAATATCTTGTCCCCCTCTCATGGATCGAGGTCACAGGTGTCTTGCCAAAGCATCTAAGTTTCCGGCAGCACATTTGTGGTTAGCTATCAGCGAGAGCGAGACATATGTGGTTACCTGTAACAGAGCTTCAAGCTTGACACTCATATGTGACCGACAGATGAACTTGTGGTTTGACATTTTCCATTTCCTTTTTGCTTCTTCTAACTAATACACGCATTTAAGTCTCATGTCCTGTTTTATGACCTATGTCTTGTTTTATGTCCTGCCTTATTCCCCCCTTTGAGACTCCATTTTAGGTAACAATTGAGTCTCACTTTTATAGTTTCTACTTAAGCATTAGCTTTTTCCCAGCAAGCGAAGATAGCTGAGCAGAATTTATGCATATATGGATAGGCATAACATATGGCATGATTAACACTTTAGACTGGCACACATCTTTCTGTTTCCTGCTGCCAGTTCATGCTAGAGGCAGATAGCAATAATAAGAAAGAGTGAAAAATCCATAAAGTGATTCTCAAAAATCATCTTCCTCAGGCACGTCCTCCAATCCCCAGGGTCCTAACTGTACATACTCTCCACCATCTGGATCCTCACCTTCCCTTCCTGGGTCTGAGGTGAACCTATTTTCCAAGGATCCTTCTATCACAACTAATCCCTTTTCAACCCTTATTTCTTTCACTGATCTCATAACTAATTCTCTGATTAAAGGTATTACACATGGGATGAAGGCTAGTCCTGCTATTCCACATAACAACACAAACAGGATTTGCTTCCTCAATGTCCCCGGAGCCTTCTTCAAGTGTGAGAAGAGTTAATTGGCCATTCTCACAACATTTGGGACTATCGTTCAGGGTCTTATGACTCAACATGCCACTTGCAAACATTAGCCAAAGCCATAGAAGACTCATGTTTGATAATCTAAAATGAGTCAATGTCAACTTTTCTTTCCTTTTCTATTTTACAAGCCCAATATCCCATTCAGTTTCACACTCACAGTCACACCAAGGGGAACAATTGCAATTATGAAATTACCATATCAGGAAGATGGATGGGATTAGGTGTGATTTGGGAAAGGACAGGATCAGTCTTGGGTGAGCCACACAGCCGAGTCTTATTTGCTAAATATAATGTCCACACTCCCAAGACTCCTACTATACTACAGAGGACCCACTCCCAAGGTGCTTCAAACATAAGTGTCCCCAAGAGATACACACTGTCCTTGGTCACAGTTAGTGCTTTTTAGGTGCAACACCTGTGTTGGGATTGGGACGTTTCCAGAAGAAAAGGTGTCCAATACAACAGGTCACAACCAGGGTGATCAGAATAACTAAGGCCAGACTCACTGCACCTATGGCTATGTATGGTCGGACTACCATTCCTCAAAATAAATCTAACCTACACCACACACTCCACTTCTACCACATTAACAGCTGTTTTTCCTCGTTCTTGTCTTCAGCCGTACGTAGAGGGTCAGCTTCCGGAGTGACACCAGTAAGGCCTCTTCTGCCCTGTATGTTGCCTGCCCGTTGCCGGTAGGGCAGTTATAGGGGGCGCTTCTTCAAGCGTACCACTAAAGGGTGGGCCTCGTCCTGTTCTGCCTCCCAATATTCATCAGCTGCAGGCTTAACTCGAGTCCAGTGAATCCAAGACTTGGATTCTAACACCTTTACTGCAAGTGGAGAACACATGACCACAGTATACGGGCCCTTCCATTTAGGTTTCAAGTTTTCCCCTTTCCAGTGTTTTACCCATACTTTGTCTCCCACTTGAATATTATGACTGGGGGTACTCAAAAATGGTGGACTGAGGGACACACAATATTGTTGGATTGCTTGTAGTTGCTTGTTTAATTCTCCCACCATTTGACTCACCCATGTAGTTCCTAATTGACTTAAGTCCCCTATATGATTTTTCAAGTTATTACTTATGATAGGGGGTCTTCCAAACATCATTTCAAAAGGAGATAGCCTAATTACTTTTCGAGGAGTGCACCTCACAGACCAAAGTGCTAGTGGCAAAGCATCCACCCACTTAAGGTGAGTTTCAAGGCACACCTTTGTCACCTTTCCTTTATAGTCCGGTTCATCCTCACTGCCCTTCCTCCCTGATTGAGAATGAAAAGAACAATGGAACCTCCAGTGCGTCCCTAAGGATTTAGCCAGCGTCTGATTTACTTGATGTACAAACTCAGGTCCATTATCTGATGATATGAATGAGGGTACTCCATATCTGGGAATAATCTCCTTGAGCAAGATTCTGGCCACTTCTCGTGCCTGCTTGGTCTTGGTTGGGAAACTTTCAGGCCATCCTGAATAATTGCACACTAGGACTAACATTGCTTTATATAATCCACATTTTGGCATTTCTGTAAAATCAACAACCAATGAATCCATAGGATAATATCCCTTAGGCTGACTTCCTGGCGGAAGAATAGGTCCTTGTCTTGGATTAACCTGGGCACAAATGTTACATCTCTCAGTTGCATGGGCACATAACGAGTGAAGACGATTAATATACACAATACGGTGGAGGGCTTCAGCTAATGCACTCTTTCCCATGTGAGTAGTTGAATGAGTTTTCTTTACCACTGGCCAGGCTAAATTCTCAGGTACAAAAATCCTTCCGTCTGGGAGTACATACCACTCTCCCTGCTTGTGTCCTTGCAAATCTACACTTGCCTGTAGTTCCTCTGCTTTAGAATATCTAGGGCTCAGTCCTTTTGGTATTTCCAATGCTACATAAGCTGTCATGTCAGGGTAAGCTTGGCTGTTTCGGGTTGCTGATAACCTTGCTTCTCTATCAGCTGCTCTATTTCCTTGGGTTACTTCATCTTGTCCCTTTTGATGTCCTTTACAGTGCATGACAGCTACCCTCTTTGGTCCCAGGACTGCTGTTATAAGTCTTTCAATCAAAAAAGGATGTTTAATTTCTTTTCCTGCCACTGTTCTCTTTCTCTATAGACCGCAGCATGTACATGTAATGTGAGGAATGCATATTTAGAATCAGTCCAAATGTTTATACTTTCATCTCGTGCTCTTTCCAGTGCCCTTATTAGAGCCCACAGTTCTGCTGCTTGAGCACTTGTGCCTTTTGGGAGTGGCCCACTTTCTATGACTTTATCAAGCGAGACTACTGCATAGCCCACATATCGTTCTCCTGTTGAGATGAAACTTGACCTATCAGTAAACCAATTATAGTCCACTGTTTTCAGTGGCACATCAGTTAAATCAGGCCTACATGAGAATTGACTTTCTATCACTTGCATACAGTTATGTTCAACTTTAGGACCTGGTATAGGCAATAGGGTTGCTGGGTTTAGGCCATTTGTCTGCTTCAATGTCACTTGAGGGTTTTGAATAAGGAGAACTTGATACTTATAAATTCTGGAGTTAGTTATCCATAAATGTCCCTTTGTTTCCAAAACTCCATGAATTGCATGACTGGTATAGATTGTAGTTGGTTGTCCAAAAGTCAATTTATTAGCTTCCTCTATCAGGAGAGCTGTGGCTGCCAGAATTTTAAGACAATGTGGCCATCCCTTTGATATTCCATCAAGTTGTTTTGACAAGTAAGCTATGGGTTGTTGCCAACTTCCCTTTTCTTGAGTCAGGACTCCAAGAGCCATATTATTCTTTGAGTCCACATACAAATTGAAAGGTTTCTCGAGGTTGGGAAGTCCCATAACAGGAGCTTGAGATAATGCCACTTTTAAAGTCTCGAAAGCCTGTTTTTGTTCACGCGTCCAAATAAAGGGCTCTCTTTCTCCCCCCTTTGTGGACTCATACAGTGGTTTGGCTAGCAGGGCAAAATTCGGTATCCATATTCTACAATATCCTGCTGCTCCTAAAAAACCCCGTAATTCTCTCCTATTAGTTGGCTCTGCAATTTGGCACACAGCTTCCTTTCTCTCATGTCCTATAGTTCTCTGGCCTTGACTTATAGTATAACCTAAATATTTAACCTGGGATTTCACTAATTGGGCTTTCTCCCTTGAGGCATGGTATCCTTTGTCCATCAACAGATGAAGTAGTTGGTTGGTGTTGTCCCAACAAGTTTCTTTTGTCTGTCCAGTTATTAACACATCATCAACATATTGGAGTAGTATATCTCCTTCCTCGCATGTCTGGAAGTCTTCTAAGTCTGAGGCCAAGGCGTTGCCAAAAAGAGTAGGTGAATTTTTAAATCCCTGAGGAAGTCTGGTCCAAGCATATTGTTTTCTCTGGCCTGTTACTGGGTCTTCCCACTCAAAAGCAAACAGCTTCTGACTGTCCTTATGTATTGGGATCATAAAGAAAGCGTCTTTCAAATCTACCACAGAGAACCAAACAGCTGATGCTGGAATCAAGCTCAGGAGGGTATATGGGTTAGGCACTACAGCATGTACAGTAATTGTAGCATTATTGACAATATGCAAATCTTGGACTGGTCGAAATGAGCCATCAGCCTTTGGGATGGGTAAGATTGGGGTGTTCCAAGGAGATTGAATAGTTGTTAAAATGCCTGCCTTTAAGTATTTGGTAATATGATCTTGAATTGCTTGTGTAATGGGGCGAGGATAATTTCTCTGCCGGAGACGAATAGGCACTGCCAGAGGCTTCACTTGAATGACTAGTGGTGTATGGTGACCTGCATGTCCTGGCGGATTATCTTCTGCCCATAACTGGTGCACATCAAACTCCTGCCAAGTATCGAGGACTTGAACCTCTTGGGCCACCATTATTCGCCACATCTCATCTGGAGGATGCTTCATTACTAGTGCCATTTCGTCTTCTTCAAACGACAAAGTTGCCCCCATTTTACATAGCATGTCTCGACCCAATAAGGGAATGGGACACTCAGGCATATATAGGAATTGGTGTTCAATGTCCCTTCCATTTAGGGAACATCTCAGGGGCTTTAGAAAAGGGTGACAATTTACTGAGCCATCAACTCCCTGTACATTTATGACATCAGCAGAGAAGGGAGCCAATAACTTAGTAACTACAGATCTAGATGCCCCCGTATCTACTAAAAAAGGTCACATTATTGCCCCCTATCTTCATTCGGACCAAGGGTTCAGGGGGGGCTTGACTTAAACCCCGGTCCCCTTCAGTCCTCAGGCCATTGTTCAGCTGCAGCCAAGCCTATGGCCTCTACTTGTTCTTGGAATTGGCCTCGTCCTCTTCCTTGGAATCCATATGGACGAAACATTTTTCCTCTTCCTTCTCCCTGGAAATCATATATTTTGACTTCTCGAGTTAGATGTCCACGTCCCTGTTCTATTCTTCCAAGTTCAAACCTTTTAGGACATTCACGTTGCCAATGTCCCTCTTCATTACACAAAACACACTGATTCCTTCCTAGGGTTCTGGAATTGCCTGACAATGCAGCTGCCAGCAATTCAGCCTTACGTTGCATCCTAAAATCTTTCTTAAAATTCCTCAACATACACTGAAGAGGTGTCCGAGGGACACTTCCTTCACCACCCATTTTCTAAGACACTGCCACTGACCTGTGATGCCGGACGTTCCAACGGTCACCAACAGGAACTGCAATGGCTTAACCACCCACACAACAACTCTTGGGCCTCTTTAGGATGCGCCAATCCTGGACCCAGGGGGGTGATCAGGCCCCCTCTTCCACTCTCAAAACGAGTGGGCCTACAATTCCACAATACTTGCCTGCAGGCGTCTTCTTTTCCAACCGGCTTTGTTTCGTGACTTGTTTTGATTCCGTTCAGGTTCTTGGATCGGTCGGTTGTCCACCAAATACCCCTCCGGTGCCGTCCGCCTCCTTCCGGAGAAATCATCCGTGCCGGCTGAAGGTTTAGCGTGATGGCCCCGCTTGGGCACCGGTCGGTCCGTGCCGTCCTCAGTGAAATATCGCTCCAAGTCCCATCTGGGTCGCCAGAAAAATGTTGCAGAAAACCACAAGACTCAGACCCCAGAATCAAAAGAAGTTGGTTTTATTTGCGCAAAGGTTCAGAGCAAAAATCATAACAACCTCTGAACCCCTTCTCATGGAACAACAAGTACATATATACTCTTTTAGAAGCAGCAAAACACGGAAATGTAACTTGTTAGCATTGATTGGTTACTTGAATTACAGCCCCCTTTCAGCCCCCCTGTTGCTATGCTAAAGTAGCTAAATATCTTGTCCCCCTCTCATGGATCGAGGTCACAGGTGTCTTGCCAAAGCATCTAAGTTTCCGGCAGCACATTTGTGGTTAGCTATCAGCGAGAGCGAGACATGTGGTTACCTGTAACAGAGCTTCAAGCTTGACACTCATATGTGACCGACAGATGAACTTGTGGTTTGACATTTTCCATTTCCTTTTTGCTTCTTCTAACTAATACACGCATTTAAGACTCATGTCCTGTTTTATGACCTATGTCTTGTTTTATGTCATAACAACCTCTGAACACCTTCTCATGGAATAACAAGTACATATATACTCTTTTAGAAGCAGCAAAACACGGAAATGTAACTTGTTAGCATTGATTGGTTACTCAAATTACAGCCCCCTGTTAGCCCCCCTGTTGCTATGCTAAAGTAGCTAAATATCTTGTCCCCCTCTCATGGATCGAGGTCACAGGTGTCTTGCCAAAGCATCTAAGTTTCCGGCAGCACATTTGTGGTTAGCTACCAGCGAGAGCGAGACATAGAAGCGAGACATATGTGGTTAACTGTAACAGAGCTTCAAGCTTGACACTCATATGTGACTGACAGATGAACTTGTGGTTTGACATTTTCCACTTCCTTTTTGCTTCTTCTAACTAATACACGCATTTAAGACTTATGTCCTGTTTTATGACCTATGTCTTGTTTTATGTCCTGCCTTACTATTCTAGTTTGGGTAATGAAATGTCTGCAAGAAAACAATCAAGCTCAGAGAGCAACAAAGACCCCCTCAAACCTTCTTTTCAAAGGAAGAATATTGTCTATAAACTCTAAAAGCACCAAATAGGTTTTATGCCTATACTTGCTAAAGGTTTGGTTAAATACCAACAGTGTACAACAATAAGACATAGGATAACACAACAATGTTCAACAGGGAGGCATTAGATTGAATAGAACATGGAAATGCCCCTTGAGCCACATATGGTCAATTTTTTTAATTTCTTTTTTTCAAAATCCAGATATGGTTGACTGTTTGCCGTGTCCAGAAGATCAATACCCAAGCAAGAAGCAAGATCAATGTATTTTCAAGACTTTAAACTTTCTGTCTCATAAAGAACCATTAGGGATGAGTTTAGCCTTGGTTGGTATTAGCCTATTTATAATTACAGCTTTTGTCCTTAGAACCTTTGTTAAGCACCAAGACACTCCCATCGTCAAAGCCAACAACCGGGAACCTACATTTACACTCCTTCTTTCCCTTCTCCTATGCTTTCTTTCACCTTTACTGTTTTTTGGGCAGCCCAGCAAGACCACTTGCTTTCTTTGCCAAACTTCTTTTGGCATCATTTTTGCTGTGGCCGTTTCCTGTGGATTGGCTAAAACCATCACTGTAGTTGTAGCTTTCATGGCCACCAAACCAGGGTCCAATATGAGGAAATGGTTAGGGAGAAAACTGGCCAGTTCCATTGTTATTTCCTGCACTCTTGTTCAAGCAAGTATTTGTTCTTGGTGGATGATAACGTCTCCTCCCTTCCCAAATTTAGATATGCACTCTCTCACCAGTGAAATCATAGCAGAATGTAATGTAGGATCTGCTGTCATGTTCTATCTTGTCCTGGGCTACTTGGGATTTCTAGCCATCATTAGTTTTATGGTGGCTTTTTTTGCCAGGAAGTTGCCAGATGCTTTCAATGAAGCCAAATTTATCACCTTTAGCATGCTGATGTTTTGTAGTGTTTGGTTCACTTTTGTCCCTACTTATTTGAACACAAAGGGGAAGTACATGGTGGCTGTGGAGATCTTCTCCATCCTAGCATCCAGTGGTGGACTGCTGTCTTGTATCTTTTTCCCCAAATGCTACCTTATTCTGTTGAGACCTCAGTTAAACAACAAGCAGCAGTTAAGAAAAAGTAATTAAGCAAAGTTTATTTGTTCTTTGTGTGGTATGCATGTAAGCATGCGTGTATTACAATTGGTGGTAATAAAATTCTGCCTAATTTTAAATGCAGTAGAACAAAATTTAGCTATGTTCATGGAGATTGAATCATGCTGATCTGATAACAAGTGTATAATAAAAAGATCAGAATTTTCTGTTTTAACAGGTAAGGAGTTACAAGGTGGATCCTTGGGCCCTTATAGAGGATACAATATAGCAGAATGTCAGCTTAGGTTTAACAGCTGCTTTTCCACAGGAACATAGTCTCAGCTCATAGGTGCATTGCATCAACCCTCCAAAACTGCTGTGGGGAGAGAACTGAAGTGTACTGAAGTTAGTTCTCTTTGGAATTTTAAAACAGTGATGTGGTGTAAGTATCTCGCTGATTTGTTAAAAAAAGGGGGGGGGGCCTTGGCTGCTCAGAATAAAACATTCTTAGGTAGAGCAGACTGGTCTTGTTGGACTTCCAGATCTTTGGTAAGTAATTTAAATGGGCTGAGTGCATGCTTATAGCACATCATTAGGAATGCCTCCCTGGAAAAGCCAAAATTTTGAAGATTTTGTGTGATGGTTCTGAACCATATTGATTTGTAATAGTCTTCGAGAAGGAAAGAACTGAAACTGGTTTGAAAGAACAGTAACTTTAAAAATGTACTATGAAACAGGTCTATGTGCTTGCTTCAACTTTAGATGCCCTTCCTCCCTTCTTAATACTACATTTGGAACACATTTGGAACACAAGCGGCCACCTGGAATGTAGATTTTAAGAATGTAAATTGGACCCTTTCAAAAGGAGAACAGAAAGTATAAAGTCCTAGTTGGACACCAAAAAGTAGCTGTGCATGGAATGACATGCATGTTTCTTTTTTAATAAAGCTCACTCTTAAAACAGAATTGTTCTTTTTTATTATATCATCATCATTGTAATCATCTCCTTCATTACTATGTAAAGATAAAAGCCTTCATTTCTCAACACATTTGCCAACATGCATATGATTTCATAGAAATCAAAGTATCCTTAATTATGCTAAATAAAGCTTGGGCAATTTATAAGAACATTAAATCAAAGTTATTTAAACTTCTAGCAAACCAATTTTTCATCCTTTCTATTTCTGGGATCAAAAGGTCTTTTGAAATCCTCCACCAAATTAGCAGATTGAATAATCTGGGGTAGGGAGATTACTCCAAAGAAAAGAGACATTCTCCAGCATTTTCCAATGATAGGCATCTCAATGAGGATTCAACATGGCATCATCACTTAAGAAAATGTCCAGTGGGAAAATTTGTCTTCCTGGAATGTTCTTCACAGACCTACTGGCCCTTTTTATATCTAACAAAGTTCAAAATCTCTACCTTCCACCCAGGACAATTTCTCTGAAATTCACCTCTTCCTTGAAAATTTCATCTAGCTGAATTACAATGGGTGAAAAAAGTACAAATATTCTCCTTGTCCCATGTATTTTTTCCTAGTTATAATATTTCATTCCAACACATGATTACAAAAATGGGGGGAGGGGGAAGATAAGCATGTTGGAGAAGTTGAAGTGCCTGTGTGATTGGCAGGTATGCTCAGAGAGAGAGAAACAATAATTCTCAAAGAGAGAATTATAACAAAGATAACAAGTCCATTGGAGTTACATTAAATGCCAACGCATTTAAATGTGTATGTATATGTATATATGTTTGTGTACATACATATATGTGTGTGTGAGAGTGAGTGCATGTGCACACACACAAACACAGAGATTTAAAGGATAACTATGCATACAGAATGAATAGAATAGAGCTGGAAGGGACCTTGGAGGTCTTCTAGTCCAGCCCCCTGCTCAAGCAGGAGAACCTATACCATTTCAGACAAGTGACTGTCCAGTCTCTTCTTAAAAACCTCCAGTGATGGAGCACCCACAATTTCTGAAGGCAAGCTGTTCCACTGGTTAATTGTCCTTACTATTAGGAACTTTCTCCTTAATTCCAGGTTGCTTCTCTCTTTGGTCAGTTTCCAACTATTGTTTCTTGTTCTGCCCTCTGGTGCTTTGGAGAATAATTTGACCCCCTCTTCTTTGTGGCAGCCTCTCAAATACTGAATACTGCTATCATGTTATTCCTATTTCTTCTTTTCTTTAGACGAGCCAAACCCAAGTCATGCAGCCATTCTTCATATGTTTTAGTCTCCAGGCCTTTGATCATCTTAGTTGCTCTTCTCTGAACAAAGTCTCACCATCTTCTTTGTAGTATGGTGATCAAAATTGGTTGCAGTATTCCAGGTGTGGTCTCACTAGGGTTTTATAAAGCAGTACTAATACTTTGCATGAACTTGATTCTATGCCTCTGTTTATACAACCCAGGATTTTATTAGCTTTTTTTGGCGGCTGCTGCACATTGCTGGCTCATGGTCAAGTGATTGTCCATTAGGACTCTAAGGTCCCTCTCACAGTTACTGTTTTTGAGCCAGGTCTCACCTAGTCTGTACTTATATCTTTGATTTTTCCTGCCTAAATATAAAACTTTGCTTTTCTCCACATTAAAATTCATTTTGTTGGATAGGGCCCATTGTTTCAGTTTGTCAAGATCTTTTTGAATCCTGAGCTTGTCTTCTGGGGTGTTGGCTATTCCTGCCAGTTTAGTGTCATCTGCAAATTTGATGAGTTCCCCTTCTATTCCCTCATCTAAGTCATTGATGAAGATATTGAAGAGTACTGGGCCTAAGATGGAGCCTTGTGGTACCCCACTGCTTACTTCTCTCCATGTGGATGTAGTACCTTTGAGGACTACTCGTTGAGTACGGTTTGTCAGCCAGCTGCAAATCCATCTGGTGGTGATGTATACTATGTATACTGATGTATACCAAGTATACTGTGTGTATACATACACACAGAAAGAGACACATATTTTAAAGGGTAACGCTATATGTAAATATATTTGGGTGTCTGTGTTTTATTTTTACAAATGTGCACTTATTCACACTCACATGATTTTGATAGTATACATTCATTTACATCTACAGAAAGCCCACAGAATATTATTATTTTACTCCCATTGTTTTAAATATATAACTCTGAAAGTGTCAACATAGCTCTAGATCACAGGTCGGCAACCTGCGGCTCCGGAGCCGCATGCGGCTCTTTCAGCCGTCTCCTGCGGCTCCCAGTCCATGTGCAGTCCCCCCCGCAAAAAATGGGACTAAAAAATTTCAACCAATCAATTCAAACTTCTCACGAAAAAAAAACAACTTGTGAAGTTTGAATTGATTGGTTGAACTTCTTTGGTTTGTGGGACTGCCCACAAGGTGTTTGTGGGACTGCCCACAAACCTCGTCTCTTCTTCAGACTGCACAGACTGGTGGAAAGGTGAGTGGGCCCTTTTCTCCCTCCCCCCCACTCGGGCTCCCCTCCTCCGACCACGCTGCCACCGTTTTTAAAGTAAACAGATCTTTATCGCAACTGCTAATTAAATGGCACTTCGTTAGGCCGATGCCAATCCCAGCTCTTTCCCACTCTTGCCCTAAAAGTTCATCAGATGCATTTGCTTCCCTCACAAACAGCTGCTTTGAGACCCTTCTCTTCGCCGTGAAAATGTCACGTTGCTTCACGCGTGGGCTTTCTCGCTTCTGGAGAGGCGCATCAATTAAAAAAAAGAAAAGCCTGCATTCACAAGTTCGGTTTTGCAAGGTGCCACCCTGAAGGGTGACCGAGAAAAGCAGGGTGCAAAGAGCGGTTAGGGCCCTGCAGGGAGTGGCTGCAACCAGGGGCTGGACATGCATTTGCAGGGATTGTGGGGAGCAGGGCGCAGAGCTCAGGGACTGGATCAGGTGCGCCCCAGCCACCTGCTTGATCTGGCCGTCCACCAGGTTCTCCACGATGTGGGCTGCCAGGAGGGCGATGCCGGCGCCAGCATGCCCAGGACTTGCAGTAGGCCAGAAGGAGCCCGGGGACTTGCAGTAGGCCAGGAGAAGGGAGCGAGTGCCCGGCCACTCCGCCGCACAAAGATGCCCAGCCCGGGAGAGAGCGCCGGGGGTGGTGACGACGCCTACTCCTCCTCCTCCAAAGGGGCACCTCCCGGCTCTGAGGCGCGGAGGCAAGCCGCTCCGCTTTGCCCGATGCTTACTTTCGGTTTCCAAAGTGGCCTCGGCGTCACCCGGCCGGCGCGCTTGCTCGGGAGGAGCTCAGCCTGGATCGGCTGGTGGGCTGTCCGCTCTTCTCCAGCCCGACCCACCGCCCCAGTTGGCATGCTTGCAGATTTCCCCCCCCCAATAAATAAATAAATAGAAAAGGCCGATTTTAAAGGTTGTCCAGCTAAAAGGGAGGAAAGAAGCTGGGCTGGAGCGCCCTGGAAAGGCGAGCAGGCAGCACTTCTGCACGGGCTGGTTGGGCTTTCGGCAGGTTTCGCCTGCAATTAAGGCAGGGCGAGGTTTTTGCAAGCGAGGCTGAGGGGGGAGCTGCTTGTGGGGGCACGTGTCTGCTCACATAAGTGCGAATGTGTTTCTTTTGCAGGGAGGCTGCTTTGCTGAAGATTATATCTTCCTCTTCCTTCCTTCCTTTTCTTCCTGTTTTCTTTCTTTCTCTTTTTTCCTTCCTTCCTCCCTTCCTTCCTTCCCATATTCTTCCTGCCTTTCTTCTTCCTTTCTTGTCTTCCTTCCTTCCTTCCTTCCCTTTTTCTTTCTTTCTTTCTTTCTTTCTTTCTTTCTTTCTTTCTTTCTTTCTTTCTTTCTTTCTTTCTTTCTCTCTCTCTCTTTCTTTCTTTCTTTCTTTCTTTCTTTCTTTCTTTCTTTCTTTCTTTCTTTCTTTCTTTCTTTCTTTCTTTCTTTCTTTCTTTCTTTCTTTCTTTCTTTCTTTCTCTCTCTCTCTCTCTCTCTCTCAATAAGCAAACAATCTGGGCTCTGACTGGCTGCTCCGCACTTCCTCCTCCTCCTCCCCCTCCACACAACTAAACTGCATGCAAAAATCCCACAAGAATGACAAGATCTATCAGCAGTGTTTTCGCTCCTAAGTCAGCCTATGTCTGTGCACATGCAGAGACTTAAACGGAGGCTTCCAAACCTGACATGCATACACATGTGGATGTCTGCAACTGGTCATTGCAAACAATAGGAAAAAAAGGGGGGGAAGTGGACGTGACTATTTAAAGACCCCCACTTTTCCTTTCCTTCCTCCTCTTTGGCATGTTGACTTCTGCTCTCCAATCCTGGCTGCTCCTCGCAGTCCCTGCCTGCCAGCCGCTGCATTCGACTTTTCTTTCATTTGCTTGGCAGACTGGGAGAGAGGCGTTCCCCCCTTCTTTCCACTCCCGCCGCAGCGATTTCTGAGAGCGGGGAGCAGCTGCCTGCTGGTCAAGCCCCGAAAGCTTTCTTCCTCTCCCGATCTTGCCTTTCCTGCTCGCCCTCTGATATAGGCGTCTGCTTGGTGTTTCAACCCCCCCCCCCCCCCGTTTTATTTTAATCCCACCACTGCCTCCCTCTTTCGCAAAGTTGACATTCTGGGGACTCGGACCTCGCTTCGCTCCCGGAGTCACTTGGCGAAGCTTGAAGGAGAGGCTGCCTGCTCCCACCTCCTGTTGAGCAGAACTGCTGCTTCCTCGCCCTCCCAGCGAAAGAACCCGAGAGCTGGAAGACGTCCTTTCTCCCACTTTCTGCTTCTCATTCTCTCTTTTCCGAGCACCCCTTCCAGAAACTCCTGGAAACTCCTCTCCATCTTCCCCCTTTCCCACTGCCGGTTCTGGGTCTGTGGATTCCGGCCGGGTTTTCCTCCATCCACCAGCCAAAGGGGAGGAACGGAGCATCCCTCCCAGAGTGAGCCAGAAGCCTCAACTCCGGCCTCCCGCAGCAGGCTGAGGTAGGTGAGCCCGAGCGGCCGTCTGCTGCCACAGCAGCTCCTTCTCCCCGTCGGCCTCCTCCTCCGCTCCCTCGGAACCTTCACGCCAAAAGGCGGAAAGAAGAAAGTCCCAGAGAGGGAGAGCGCGGGGCAGGGGGAGAGCAGTCTTTTCTGAGGGGAAGAGAAGCCAGGATGGCAGAGCCGTCCATACCAGAGTTGGACGGGGGCAGGGCCGGTGTATGTCTTGCCTTAGGCTTAGGCTCCACTCTTCAATCAAGCCCCCTGTTCCGCGCGCGCGCGCGCGCGCATGCACGCACGCATTTTGCGGCTCCCAGTTTTTTCTTTTTTGAGGGAAACGGGTCCAAGTGGCTCTTTCAGTGTTTCAGGTTGCCGACCCCTGCTCTAGATGCTCGTTTTCAGCAGCAGGAAAAACTACATAGTGACTCTAGAGATATAAATAAATTTTGTGTGTGTGTTTGTGTGTGTTGACTTCTCTAAACCATTCTCATATCCTCCAAGAAATTCAGTTTCCATGTCAGCAAATTCCAGAGATAATTGAAATTATCTCAGCTGTGAAAAGAGCTAAGCTAGTCTGTGAGAAACTCTCTTGGGGACTGCAACTCTCAAAGGCCTGGAAGTGCTCTTGTTCTCAATGCTGAGGCTGAGATAAAATCTGAGGAAACATCTAAAGCCAAATTGCAGAGTGTTATGGTTCCGAAGGAAGAGGCTTTTCAAAGAAACTTGAGGCATTATTTTCCTTTAAGAATCTTTTTAATGGCAACATAGCTTCGGCACATACATGAACGAAGCCAAAATCTGAACCCTCCTACTTCATCCCACAGTATCTGAGCACATTCCCCTCCCTCATTTGACAGTCATTAATCACATTCTCCAATTAGTTTAAAGTGTGAACTTTCCCTCCCGTTCCATAACGCGCTATATTTTATCTCCTCGTATTTCATCCAGCTTTGAAGATGCTCTGCTGAAATATTGTTATGGCTAACTAGTTCCCAAGCACATTCTTTTACTCCCCCCTTCCATACTATCTAATAGTGGCTCTAAGTAATACACAGGTTAAATCGTATATGTCTGCATCCACATATAATGTCAGGCAAAAACATTCGATGTTAGCAGCATTGACATCCGTCCCCCCTTACAAAAACGACAGATCCTGTAATGTAAACAAAAGCATATGTTAATGATTAGGTTTTGGTTTGTTGGGGTGTTTCGCATGAAATCTCTTGATAAGTCTGTCAGCTTTCACCTCACTTGATTTTACCCAGGTAGCTTCAGATAACGGGTACCCCTTCCATTGTACTAGGTACTGCAATTTCCCTTTAAAAATTCTAGAATCAAGAATAAGTTTCACCTCATAATGGGTCTGCCCTGCAACTACGAGGGGCCCAGGTACTTTCTTTGGGGGAGGTCTTAAAGTGGAGCCCCAATAAGGTTTTAACAAGCTACTATGGAAGACAGGGTGAATTTTACCCAAAAGTCTAGGGAGTTTCAGTTTTACGGTGACCGGATTGATGACCTTTACGATAGGAAAAGGCCCTAAGAATTTTGGTCCTAACTTCTTGCTGGGTAATTTGAGGCGTAAATATTTGGTCGACAGATAAACCTTTTCCCCAACTTGGAACGTTCTTTGGGGAGCCCTCTTTTTGTCAGCTTGCTTTTTATAGGTTTCAAAAGTCTTTTTTAAAGCAGATTTTGTGTTTCTCCAAACTTCCTCTCATCCCCTCACCCATTGGTCAAGTGTCTGGGAAGCGGTTGGCACTTGGGGATATTCAGGTATTGGACCGAACTCTTTGCCTGTGGCTACTCTGAAAGGTGTGTAGCCGGTGCTGCTGTGCACAGAATTGTTGTACGCCACCTCTGCAAAAGGGAGGAGGTCAGTCCAGTTCGTCTGTTGATAGGATACGTAGCATCTGAGATATTGCTCCACCATTTTGTTAGCGGATTCTGCAGCTCCATTGGTGGCCGGATGAAAAGCAGATGATAAGCCTTGAGATGATCCAATTAATTTAAGAAAACCTCTCCAAAACTTTGCTGTGAACTGCACCTCCCTGTCTGAGATTATTCGCTTAGGGGCGCCGTTCAGTCGGTAGATATGTTTCAGGAACAATTTAGTCAGTCGTTGGGCGGATGGGAGCCCTTTGCAGGCGATGAAATGAGCCTGCTTCAAAAACAGGTCTATTACAGTCCAGATGACATTATTTCCTTTACTTTCAGGTAGGTCTACGATAAAGTCCATAGCTATTTCTTCCCAGGGTTGGGAAGGGTCTGCCACTGGCTGCAGTAGCCCAGGGGTTTCCCCCGGGATTCTTTTCATTGTCGCACATACGGTACAACTCTTCACATAGTTTTGCACATCCCGTTTCAGTCCCGGCCACCAAAATTGCCGGCGGGTGAGATGTAGAGTTTTTAGGTATCCAAAGTGTCCCGCCTGTTTTACATCATGGCTGTGTTTGAGAGCATTAAGATGGAGGGATTCGGGCAAATACAGTTTCCCCCCCTTGTAAGACAAACCATCCCGGCACGTCAAGGAGGTTTGATTATCTTTGAACCATTGGTCGGTGAGGAGCTCTCGTTTTAATTTCTTTGCTCCAGGGTCATCCGGATTAGGGACCCTGCGAGGCGTGATTTGCGCAACAGGTTGTGGATTGGAGATAATCGCCTCATTAACTTCTTCACGTTCGCTTTTGTATTGGGGCAATCTAGATAGCGCATCAGCTAGGAAGTTTTTTTCCCCTGGTATGTACTTTAGAGTAAAGTTGAAGCGGTTAAAGTACTGTGCCCACCGTACTTGCTTTGGGGACAATTTGCAGGGAGTTTTCAGTGCCTCTAGGTTTTTGTGATCTGTCCATACTTCAAATGGCACCTTGCTCCCCTCTAGGTAGTGTCGCCAGTTTAACAGCCCCCATCTAATTGCGAAGGCCTCCTTCTCCCATATTGCCCATCTCCGTTCACTTTCCGTAAATCTTTTGGAGGTGTAGGCGCAGGGTTGCAGGACTCCATTCTTATTCTTTTGAAGTAATACAGCTCCAACTGCCACATCGCTGGCGTCGGCTTGTATTACAAAGGGTTCCCCTGGGCAGGGGTGCTTTAGGACTGGTTCAGCAGCAAATAGTCTCTTTAAATTCTCAAAAGCTGTTTGACAGTTCATAGTCCATGCTAGTGGTTGGCCCGGTCGCGGCTTCCCTCCTTTTTTTCCTGTTTTGAGTAAATCTGTAAGGGGTAGGGCAATCTTGGCAAAAGAGGGGATGAATTGACGGTAGAAGTTGGCAAAACCTAGAAAGCTCTGGAGCTGTTTGCGGGTTTTGGGGGGCTGCCATTCAATTACAGTTTTCACTTTGGCTGGATCCATCTCAATGCCCTCGTTGGAAATTCTGTAGCCGAGGTAATCTAATCGGGTCTGGTGAAATTCACATTTTGACAATTTGGCATAAAGCTTGGCATTCAGTAGTTTCTTTAACACTTCTCTCACCAGCTTTATGTGATCCGTCATATTCGTGCTGTATATAAGGATATCGTCAAGGTACACCAGAACCCCTTTGTACAAGTGATCATGTAGTACCTCATTAATCAACTGCATGAATACGGCTGCGGCCCCCTGTAATCCAAATGGCATGACCTTGAATTGATAGCTCCCCATGGGGCAGTTGAAGGCAGTCTTCCACTCGTCTCCCTCCTTTATTCTCACTCGGTAATATGCCTCTCTTAGGTCTAACTTAGTGAAGATACTCCCCTTAGCCAGATGAGTTAATAAGTCCTGTAGGAGGGGGAGGGGTTATTTGTTTTGCACACTTACAGCGTTGAGACCCTTATAGTCTATGCAGAGACGAAGAGACCCATCTTTTTTTTCTTTAAATCAGGGCTTTTCAACCTTTTCACTGATTGTACCACTTTTAGGATATGGCAATATTCGAGTACCACCTAGCAAGGTGTCAAAAACTTGATGACCAAAAAAAAAAACCCTGTTCAAAGTTACAATTGCACTGAAATGACTTATGACCATTTTTCACACTTATGACCATTGCAGCATGCCCAGGGTCATGTGATTTATATTTGGATGCTTGGCAACTGATTCATATTTATGATGGTCACAGTGTCCCAGGGTCATGTGATCCCCTTTTGCAACCTTTTGACAAAGTCAATGGCAGGGCTGCTGGTGGCCAAGTGCTAAGGCGGGACTTCCCTCCTTCCCTGCCTCCCTCTTTCTCATGCCCACCTCCTTCTGAAGGAAGAATTTGAAAAAAAAACCCATATTTTTTCTCTTCCATATATTCATCAAACAAGGAAAAGCCTCCAGAAACAGAAAAGACAAACTGCTGAGTGAACTAGCTTAAAAAGGCACATTCCCCTTTAAGAATTAGCTACTGGCTAGAAAGGAAAGTAAGGAAGAAAAAAAATGTAGTAAGTATTGGCTGCTGGCTAAGGCAGCCTCCCCAAATGGCTCCATTCATAAGTAAAGGAATCTACAGACAAAATCCATTCAGGAGAAAAATACTTCAAAATCCCTTGCGGCAAAACTTACAGCTAACAATAGCAGAGCAATAGAAGCTAACACCAGCCATCAGCCATCAGCCAAATAGAAATTGCCAAACACTCCTTAAGAACACAAAGCCCACATTGCACAAATCCCAGAACTTCAAAGTCACAAAAGCACATAAGAATCCTTCTACTCTCCATCTCCCTCCCTCCTCCGTGCCTCACCTCCAGCCATTGCTACCTTTTTTCATTCCTCTTGGAGGGCGACCCCTCCCCCACTGCATTTCTTGCCTGTTTGCTGCTGCCAGCATAGGTGGCTGCCACAGCAGTTGCAAATCAGTTCATGGCCGGCCTGCTTGATTTGATCTCCTCTCCCCCACCCTCCTCCTTCGGTGCAGGTAGAGCTGACTCGGCCTCCTCCCAAGGCTGCTTCTTTTTTTCTCTCTCCCTCTCCTGCCCAAACTGCCTCCTTTTATAGCCTCTGTCTCTGCCCCCCTCCTCCTCCTTTCTCATGGGGGAGGGTGAGCCAGAAGTGAGCCTGGGGCCTTTGTCTCTCCCCAGCCACTGCAGCTCCAGAGGACTCTCTCACTGTAAGTCCTTGCCTGTGCTGGCTCATTCCCTCCCCCACTACACTTGGCTAGGCAGGGCTGCATACCACCTGCCACTTGTTAATGTACCACAAGTGGTACGCGTACCACAGGTTGAAAAGCCCTGCTTTAAATAACATGGGGGCTCCCACGGTAGATTTGGCCCATTCAATGAACCCCTCTTTAGGTTTTTATTTATGTATTGCTGCATCTCTTCCATTTCGAGGGGGGACATAGCGTACATTCTCGGGCATGGGAGTTTGGCTCTGCACCAGTTCGATAGACAGTCATTGGGCCTGTGAGGGGGTAGGACATCACATTCATTTTCACTAAATGCTAAATGAGTGATTCGTCTGGTGACGGTGAGGCAGCTATATGTGCTCGCTCATTAGGTGGCCTGAAGTGTTCCGCAACATCTGTTGAATCAGGGGGGGGGGGTTGGCCCTATTGGTAGCCTCACAGTTCTCATCCCTTTCTCCCATCAGATAAATGGCTTCCATTTGTCCAACCAGGCTAATCCTAGGATCACAGCCTCAGTCAGTTTTGGAGCCACCAGGAAGCGTATGAACTCCCAGTGCTCACCTATTTCTAGGCGTAGAGGCTCAGTTAGTTGCGTGACAAAAGTTCCTCCCATCAGGGAGCCATCGGCTTGCTCAAACCTCATTGGCTTGGAGAGCAATTTTGCTCGTACTCCCAATTTCATGGCAAAGGGCAAGCTAATGATACATCGGGAGCATCCATAATCCACTAGCACTTTAAGTCTGTCTGTGCTCCTGACGTAGGGCTGATTAGCCTTGCAGGCAGTGAAAAAGGAGGGATGGGTCGACTCACCATTGGGTCGTTCTCTCCTTCGTCATCGCTGTAAAAAAAGGGTAGAGTGGGGGTGGGTCCAGCCTCAGTTCCGGTGTCCTCCTGTGTAGGGGAGGTAGCTTGGGCAACCAGTTGTTGTGTGATCCCGCTGGATTTTTCTCTCGACGGCTGCTGGCCAGGTCTCTTCCTCACTGCAGGTCCTGGTCTGCTCTGCTGCTGGGGGTAGGGAACTGGGCAGTTCGATGCTCGATGTCCCTGCTGTCCGCATCGGAAGCATGTGATCGGCGGACCCGCAGGTGGTCTGGGCCTTTCAGAGGTCGTAGCCGTTGGGGGCTTTCGGGGTGGTGGTTGTCGTCTGGGTTGCTCTGGTCTTATCTCGGGTTCAGGTGGGGGAGGCTTCTTATAGCGGGTGAGTTGAACGTCCAGCTTCACTGCTGTCTGGTACCACTCGTGCAGTTGATCAGGTACTGCTCGAATAATGCAGGCCTGGGAGAGGTGGTCATCTAATCCCTCAATGAAGAGATGGATTAGGGATTGCTCAGGCCACCCCTCTATTCGACCGGCTACCTTGCAGAATTCGTGCACATACTCTAGAGCAGGTCTGCCGGCTTGTTTTATTTTGTGGATTTGTCCTCCTGCTCTAAGGCTAATGGAAGGGTCCTCAAATCTTTCTCTCAGCCCTAGGAGGAAGAGGTGGGGATTATCTAATTCGGGGGCTTGCTCATTATATAAATTGTTTAGCCATTTGGATGCCTCTCCCTCTAGGTTGGACGCAATCACATCAACCATGGCATCTGGGTCTGGGTAGAGATAGGCCCAGCGATTTAAATGAGAACGTACTTGGTTGAGGAAAAAAATTAGCTTCTCTGAGTCCCCATCGAAAGTTGCTCTGAAGGGTGGGCCAATTATAGGCTGTTGTGGGCCCCACTGTGGCTGTTGCTGCTGGGCCCACCCTTGTTGCTGATTTAATGGCTGCTGAGCTCTCCACTGTAGAGGTGGTGCTCCCAGGCCCACCCTGGTTGCTGTCGTATGCCCAGGGGTCGCACGTTCGGGGCCTGCGGTCCTCCACCCTGCTGTGGTTGCAATACTGGCAGTGCTGGCCTCTCGAATCGTGGGAGGTTTTCTAAAGGTTGCTGAATAGGTGGGGGTGGTTGCTGCCTTCTCTGTTGTTGGCCTGCGGGGGGTGATGGCGCCCTCTGCTGCTGTAGGCCCCTCCACGGTTACTGGGCCTCTCTCATTTGCGGCCCCACCTGCTGTTGCTCTCCTGGCTTTGGCACCACCAAAGCTGCTGTAAGGCCTCTATTAGCTGAGGCACACTCAGAGGCCTTTGATCCTCCGTCTGCGGGGGCTGCCAAACTCCCCATTGAGGCAGGGGGCCCAGGCTGGGTTTCCCTCTCTCTGTGGGGCTGGAGGCCCTGGCAGGGGGCTCCAGGGATTGGTAAACTGTTTGGTCTGCAAGGGAGGGGCTGGGGGCCTCTCTCAGCAGGGATTGTTCTGCGCCCCTCACTTCTAACGTTTCAAATTTCTCTGCCAAATTCTCCACGGACTGACTATGGGTGGCAATTGGATATCTCCACTCACCCGAGTCTTCAGCGGCAGAAGGCTTGGCAGTTCTCCACTGGTGTAAGGGATGTAATCTGTGAGAATCCCTTTGTTGTGGCTCCAACTCATCCGTCTTGGAAGTTTTTGAAGATGGAGAAGCTGTTACGAAATCTCCAGATTCCACGCTCGGTTTCTCCCAGTCTGAAGACCAGATCAGCTCTCCTAATCTCTTTGGCCTTGCTCCCAGCTGGGGGATTTGCGAGGGTTCTCTCTCTACCGGCTTGCACGCTGTTGCTCCCCTCTCTGGGGAACTTGCTGCTGCAGGGGTGCTGATCTCAGGCAATTCTTCTTCTTCCATGATGTTCCTTTCTCCGAATCTTTGTCAGTCTATCCCTTTAGTTTTAGGAATAGTGACTAGGGGTTCGGAACCCCTAATAGTCTGAAAGGTTTGTTGGATTTTGGCTTGATGTTTTGGTTCCGAAGGAAGAGGCTTTTCAAAGAAACTTGAGGCATTATTTTCCTTTAAGAATCTTTTTAATGGCAACATAGCTTCGGCACATACATGAACGAAGCCAAAATCTGAACCCTCCTACTTCATCCCACAGTATCTGAGCACATTCCCCTCCCTCATTTGACAGTCATTAATCACATTCTCCAATTAGTTTAAAGTGTGAACTTTCCCTCCCGTTCCATAACGTGCTATATTTTATCTCCTCGTATTTCATCCAGCTTTGAAGATGCTCTGCTGAAATATTGTTATGGCTAACTAGTTCCCAAGCACATTCTTTCACTCCCCCCTTCCATACTATCTAATAGTGGCTCTAAGTAATACACAGGTTAAATAGTATATGTCTGCATCCACATATAATGTCAGGCAAAAACATTTGATGTTAGCAGCATTGACACAGAGTCTTTATCCTTGAAAATAAACAATGGCATAATAAGATGTCTGTAGAATTAAGCATTAGTTATCCTCAGTGCTTTTTTTGTAAGAAAAAAGGTGCCGGAACTCACATCTTGTTAATCTTTTATTTAAAAAATTATATACTCAGTTCTTATCAGGACTGGTGGTTGCGAATTTTTTTTTTTTTCATTTTTAAATTTGGGGTCACACTTTTACACTAAAAATTTAAAAAATATTTTCAATTCACCAACGATTTTTTAAAATAAGAAATTATTTACCTTTCGCATGTAGTCAATCACTGTACACACACCCACACATGTCAGTTGTGTAACAAAACATAACGGTCGCCGCCCGCAGTCATCACTCTGCGCGCGACCACACGACCAATCACAAGCCGAGCAGCGCCATCACAACCAGCGCGGACGAAGTACGCATGCATCGGACTCGACATACAAGCAGCCCGCATGCACCATTTTAATGATTTTGCCGCCGACCTGCTATGCTCGACAGGGAGATTCAAGTCCACATGGACCAAACATCACATTTTCAAAAGTTACTTTTAAAACTTGGAAAAATCCATCGAAAAAAAGTGCCGGAACTCCGTTCCAGTGTGTTCTATGACAAAAAAAGCACTGGTTATCCTACTGTGGCATGCCTCTGGCCAGCAGATATGAACATTAGATTAGTTTGCAAAGGATATAGAACTAAAGTTAGTTTCATGTGCAGGCTGAAGTCCTAAAATACATAAAAAGAACATTGATTAAATAAGGACACAGATTAAACAACTTGTAGCAAAATTAACAGAATAACAGAATAACTGAGTGGGAAGGGACCTTGGAGGATCTTTTAGTCCAGGGGTGTCAAACTGGCAGCCCGCGGGCCAGATGAGTCATGCACAGGCCATGCCCACCCTGGCTCTGCAAAGGCAAAAAATGTCGCAATATGACACGATACATCAAGTGATGTGATCAAATTTGACACCCGTGTTCTAGTCCAAACCCCTGCTCAAGCAGGAAATGCTATACCATTTCAGACAAATGGTTTTATGTCATTTTAGGTCAAAAGATTTAGGCACTCCTATTTAGATTGTAGGTTTCAATGACTCCTTAAGTCAAAAGTAAGGAAGAAATAAGATGCAGTTAAGGATTATATCTTTCATCCAATGTGACTGTATTTTTATTAGGCATGAATAGACTTTGGCATATAAATGAACCTAATAAAGGTTTGAATCCTGGTCATAACAAATGGCTCACTCTTCCATTGTTGTTAATCCCCTTGATCAGGGATTAATCCAAGATAAATTTTAATGTAATGAAGTCAAATTTCCTTTCTCTTCTGCCACATATTAATTTGGTAGCATATCATCTAAAACTAAGTATAGCTCCACTCCTGAACCACTGCACAAGGAACTGAAGTCTTGATTCTTCCTATGGGCTTTGAACTTTTATGCAAGAGTGTTCTGAATCAAAACTGTAAATGCAGAAGAGGATAGGATTGTGTAACTACAATTCTTTTTCAAAATCTCCCTAAAAAGAAAAATTCAAAGCGGGCTGTAACATGTTCTGTATCAGAAAAGGAACTACTACTCTTCGGTGGGCTATATTGTTGTTGTTGTTTTTTAGATTTCATTTAGGCTTAGCTTAGACTGAAAATGCTAAAAAAAAAAATTAGGAAGTTGTGCATGTGTGTGGTTCAATACTATTGGATTTTAGCTATTATTTTATAATCAAGGATGAAAGAAACAAGAGATTATTCATAGAATATAATTCCAATGGTTGAATGTAGGCCCTTTCACCAGAACTTTCTTCAGTGGTTAATTCTTAACATTTCAATGATTTGATTGATTGATTGATTGATTATGTGCCATCAAGTTGTTTTCAACTCAGGAACTCCATAGATCATTGATCCCCAACCTTTCTGGCTCCATGGACCAGCAGCAACACCATCTATGGCAGCAGGGAGGACGGGATGGCTTTGCACACATAAAACCTAGATACCACACATGCACAAATGAAGCTTTGCACACTTGTCTGCCACTTTTGCAGCTGGGCAAAAGCCTGATACTTGTCCACAGCCCAGGGGTTGGGGACTTCTGCCATAGATAGATTTTTACCATGATTGTGTATCCTTAACCTATTTTTTTCAAGTTTCCCAATGGTACATTCATGGCCAATGTAACCGAGTATGTCAGTCTTCCTGGTGGTTGTCCTCTTTTTCTCTTTCCTTCCATCTTTCCCAACACTAGGGCCTTTTCCAGAGATCTGGGTTTTCATATTAGGTGTCCAAATAGAATAATTTGTGCTGGTCATTTGTGCTTCGAGTAAAAACTCTGGGTTGATTTGTTTCATGATCCATCTGTTTCTTTTCTGGGCTGCCAATAAAATTTTCAGGGGTCTTCCCCAAGAGAAAACTTCAAAAGCATCAATACTCTTTTTTAAAATCCCACTTTAGCTTCTGTAAAGTCACAGGAAATACCATGGCAAGTATGATTCTGATATTTGTAGATATAGATGCATCACAGCATTTGAATATCTTTTCCAAAGCCTTCATCTATACTATTCTGTAGCATATTTGGAACATAGAGCTTAGAATAACCGAAAGAGACCTTAAAGGTCATCTAATTCAATTCCCTGCACAAGCAAGAGAGTTTATACCATTTCAGACAAATGGCTGTCCAGCCTCTTCTTGAAAGCCTCCAGTAAAGGCTTCCAGTAAAGCCTCCAGTAAGGGCACCTACAACTTCTGAAGGCAAGCCATTCCACTGGTTGATTGCTTCTCTCTTTGATTAGTTTCCATCCATTGGTTCTTTTTTTGCCTTCTGGTGCTTTGGAAAATAGTTTGCCCCTCTCATCTTTGTGGTAGCCCCTCAAATATTGGAACATTGCTATCATATCTCCACTAGTTCTTCTTTTCACTAGACTAGATATACTCAATTCCTGCAACAGTTCTTCATATGTTTTAGCCTCCAGTCCCCTAATCATCTTTGTTACTCTTTTCTGTACTCTTTCTAGAGTCTCAGTTTCTTGACTGTTTGTTCCTTTAGTGTTAAAATATCCTTTCAGTATATTTTAAAAGGCAGATGCTATCTATTTCAATTCATTTCAATTAACCAGTCAAGAAAATCTGACTTTTCCCCCTGCCACTATAGAATATCTGGAATTTCCAGATACCCTTGGAACCCTAAAATAAAGACAGCAAGATGGAAAGATGATGAAAAGATAAACAGATTTTTAAAAAAACCAATGGAGCAGAACAGTATGAGTTCCGGGGGGTGGGGGGTGAAGTCACCATTCTTATTATAAAAACCACACACAAGATAAAACATGAAACGTATTTTACTTTATTTTTTTCAAATATCCCTATCCACCCTTATTTCTTCTTTTTTCCTTTGGAGGGTCTGTGTGTGTCAATAATTTTCTATTTAACTTTCACTTTTATCTAGTTTCCAAAGGATTTTCAAATCAAGACCTGCTAATCTATACCTAATAGTTGATGTTTGACCATTTCATCAAACATTTTGCAGGGAAATGGATTCCTAATCCATTGATTAAAATTAAATCTTTGTCCTGATTTCTAGAATTAGAGCAATTTTGTAGTTTCAAACTTCCCAATTCTATTTCTCCACTATTTTCAAAACAGGTTCAGCATCAGTCACTTATTCTGCCACCCCAAAGAAATAAAGTTGTTAATCAGACATATACAGAAAAAATTGCCAGGTTGCCAATGGTTCAATGGCAATTATATCCCTTATGAATGACTATAATCACTCTATTATTCTAGTAGGCCAAAATATCCAATGTTCTGTACAAAAGGGAATAGGAATTTAGAAACAATAAATATTTCAAGAGCCACATGGAGGAAGGGAGTGGTAATGCTGTCTCTGTGAGATTCAAAGTTCTCTTCCTTCTTTTTTATCTACCAGAAGATAGACTCCATACACAGAGAGTCATAAAATTGATCCTCCTGGTGTTCCTGATGCACAAAGCAGTTACTCTGAGTTGCCCTGCAAGTAATGCTTTCCCTGTTCCACATGACTGGTTATCAACCTGGTGACCTTGTCATCGGTGGGATGATGTCTCACTTGAGTTACCATTTCTATCAAACTCTATTCAAGCAACATCCTTTTCTTAATCTTTATGATTCACCAATCTGAACTTACACACATGCCAAAGAATCGTTTATATGACTAATAGCTTTTTGTATAGAAAATGTAGAGTTTTTCGTGTAACTTTAAGAATTTTTGTGTTTTGAAAGTTTTCTAGTGGTGACAGAAGAAGGAATTTTCTTTGTTCTTTGTTAGAAAACTAAGCCAGCAGAGATACTGAACACTGAAGTTAAAACTTTAGAAATTAGTATGCCTTATGATGAATCAAAATAGAAAAATATTAAAGGAAGTAAATTGTGTGCAAAGTATACTTGGACTGATTATAAAATTATTTAATGCTTCAATCAGAAACAGGTTTTCTGGTAGTCAGTTACAAATAATGACCATCCTAAAATAATTTACAAAATTATAAATTATTATTATTATTTTGAAACGGTGTGCTCAATCTATTTGCAGTGTAATAACCAAATTCTACCAACACATCCTTGCCTTGGCCTTTGCTGTGAAGGAGATCAATGAGGACTCCCAGATCTTACCTAATGTCACTCTTGGATTCCACATCTATGACAGTTACTACAATTCAAGGATGACCTATCGTACCACTCTGGACCTCCTTTTCAAATCCAAGGAATTTGTCCCTAACTACAAATGTGATAGCCAGAAAAATCTGATGGCTATCATTGGAGGATTAGGTTCTGATACATCATCTAATATAGCTGAAGTTGTAGGTTTCTACAAGATTCCACAGGTAAGTATGGAGCGAATGAGCAGAAAAATTCTGCTCCTTGTTGTTATAGCATAATTACTGACAATCAGATATTAGGCTTAGATTTGTATTAAGACATTCTGTAGACCTTAAGGTATAATACTTAGCACTCTTTTCTGAAATTACAATGCAAATCACAGAAGTGAGTATCCAGGGACATGCCATAACTAAAGAAAGATTTGAATGTAGTATTCATTGGTCCTGTTCAGACAATTGAACTATTATAATGTGTTTGAAATAATTCCTAGAAATTCCATACTATATTAATATTTCAAAAGAAATAGAGGAAAAATTCCTTCCTTGGATATTTTTTACAGGAAAACTAGATCCAGAAAGATCAGATTTGAGCTAACAACTCAACAGAATATCACTCTGCTTTCTTTTAGCTGACATATGGTTCATTAGCCCAAGAGGAATTGCAGACCAGTAAGTTCTCTTCACTTTATTTCATGATCCCAAAAGAGGACCATCAATACATTGGGATTATTCAACTGCTTCATCATTTCAGATGGACATGGATTGGGATTTTTGCTATGGATAACAACAATGGAGAACGTTTCTTACAAAAAATGCAGCCCATACTTTCACAAAATGGAATCTGTTCATCATTTGTACAAAGGCTGTCACAACTAATCCACGTAGAACACTATATAAAACTTTATCACATAATCTCAAGTATTTTCACTAATTTGAGGAATGGCAACACCACTACATTTCTTGTCTATGGAGAATCAGGAACAATTATGTGGCTCAGAGCTATGATGTTTGTAGCAGATCCTGAAAGCAATGAAACTGCATCATTTAGAAAGGTGTGGATCATGACTGCACAGATTGATTTTGTGCTCTCGGGCTTTCAAGTTACGTGGGATCTCCAGATGTTTCATGGAGCTCTTTCCTTCACTGTTCATTCAAGAGCAGTTGTAGGTTTCAAGGAGTTTCTTCAGACCATAAAACCTCATTCAGGCTACAGAGATGGTTTTCTGCAGGATGTTTGGGAACAATTACTTGATTGTTCATTCTCAAAATCAAGAGTTACAAGAAATGTCCAGTAGGCAGTGCCTGGGGGAGATGAAGCTGGAGGATCTTCCTGAGCCTGTGTTTGAAATGGAAATGACTGGACAAAGCTACAGTGTCTACAATGCTATTTATGCTGTGGCTCATGCTTTGCAGGCTCTATTCATGTCAGGGTTCAATAAGAAAAAAACAGTAATGGGTAGAAAAACTGACCTTCCATATCTGCAGGGTTGGCAGGTATTCTCTCTGCATTAGACACTTCTTTTATTTCAATGAGCAGTTTGATCTAGAATTACCATTTGAACCTATGGCAGAAAGTCTTAATATTTTCTGCTTATAGAATCCAGTTAAATAGAATAGAATAGAATAGAATAGAATAGAATAGAATAGAATAGGAGTAAAGTAGAGTAGAGTAGAGTAGAGTAGAGTGGAATGGAATGGAATGGAATGGAATGGAACAGAATAGGGGATAAGGAAAGGGATAGAATAATGGGATGGGATGAAATATAATATAATAATATAATATAATATAATATAATATAATATAATATAATATAATATAATATAATATAATATAATATAATATAATATAATATAATATAATAATATAATATAATATAATATAATATAATATAATAAATATAATATAATATAATATAATATAATATAATAATATAATATAATATATAATGTAATGTAATGTAATATAATATAATATAATATAATGTAATGTAATGTAATATAATATAATATAATATAATATAATATAATATAATATAATATAATATAATATAATATAATATAATATAATATAATATAATATAATATAATATATAATATAATATAATATAATATAATATAATGGAACAGAATAGGGAATAGGGAAAGGGATAGAATAATGGGATGGGATGGGATGGGATGGGATGGAGTAGAGTAGAGTAGAGGATTGGAGTGGAGTGGAGTGGAGTGGAGTGGAGTGGAATGGAATGGAATGGAATGGAATGGAATGGAATGGAATAGAATAGAATAGAATAGAATAGAATAGAATAGAATAGAATAGAATAGAATAGAATAGAATAGAATAGAATAGAATAGAATAGAATATCTTTATTGTCACTTTAAATGTACACTAATCGGCATACATTAAAATGAAATTTCATTGCATATAGCTCTCAAAGGGTCACCACCTCCAATATACACTACATAAATATGACCAAAAAAATTGCATATGCCCACATACCCACATATAGTCTATGACACAGAGAAACAACACAGTCTAGTTCGGATGCATACATGTACATGACAAGAAAAAGTTAGATGTGAACATCAAGAAACTACAAACTATTGTTAAGTAACACAGTTGTTAAGTGAATTTGGCTTCCCCATTGACTTTGCTTGTCAGAAGGTGGCGAGGGTCCTAAATGTAAAAAAAACAGTCATAAGTCACTTTTTTCAGTGCCATCATAACGGTCATTAAACAAACTGTTGTAAATAGAGGACTATCTGTATTATCTTTCCAACTCCCTCTCTCTTTCTCATTCTCTTTCACATAGCTCCATCCATTTCTACATGGCATTTCTTTTAACAATTCAGCTGGAGAGAAAGTGATCCTGAATGAGAAAGGAGAAGTAATGGGGGGATTTGACATCATCAACCTGATCACATTTCCAAATCGGTCTTTTCAAAGAGTTAAAGTCGGAATAATAGATCCGAGTGCTCCAACAGGCAAAGAATTATTCATTGATGATCGTTTGATTGTCTGGCACCCAGCTTTTAATCAGGTATGGATTCATTTAATGAACGATATCTTGAGCTACCCGTGTTTCCCCGAAAATAAGACTGTGTCTTATATTAATTTTTGCTCCAAATGATGCATTAGGGCTTATTTTCTGGTTAGGGCTTATATTCAGGGAAATATGGTACTAAATGCATCTGGCTGACTGAAGATCTTAACTGGGGGTTATTTTTGAGATGGGACTTATATTACGAGCATCCTGAAAAATCATGCTAAGGCTTATTTTCTGGTTGGGTCTTATTTTCAGGGAATCAGGGTATTATGATCCCAGATAGAGGCCTTGGTCTCCTTAACAATACTGACCAAAGCCTCTTTAGAAATCTAATTTCAATGCGTGTAAGAAAAAAATGGCATACTTTGAACAAATGTGGATCACAATCAAACATTTATCAAATAGACAAAATGATGTTACAATGTAAAAGTCTGGATTTCATATTTGGTTGCCTTGCAAATCATTGGAGTTGCATCATTTCCATAACATTGTCATCACACATATTTATTTACTCACCTTGCCCTTTTCAGACAGGCCCTTTTGCTCATCATTATAATTTTAACAAATTTTAATGTATAATATAAATCCAGCTAGGTAATATTCACTAGCTATTTGGGAAATAATTATTTTCCCCAATAAAAAAGGAAGATTAATAACTCATAAATGAAGGCAAATATATGTGGCTGAGGATAATGTTGAAGAAACTACTCTGAGTCAGTCACTGGTCAACCTTTAGTCCTGGTGACTGACTCAGATTGAATCCTGCAAGATTAATTTTTTTTTTCCCGTTTGCCAAAACCTTTTATGTTTATCATCAGGTTCTTCCAATTTCTCTGTGTAATGACCACTGCTCCCCTGAATACTGGAAGAAGGAGGCTGAAGGAAAACAATTTTGTTGCTATGACTGTGTTCCATGTCCAGAAGGGAAGATTTCAAATCAAAAGGGTAGGTTATATATTCCATCAAGTTTTCATTAGATTGATTTAAGCAAACGAAGAGGTGCGATGGCTCAGTGGCTTAATGATGCTGAAGGTCTTTGCTACAGTGGTTCGTGTCCTAGCACTGTGTGGAAAGGTGAGCTTCCATCACTTGCCTCAGCTTCTGCCCACCAAGCATTTCAACAGCATGTTATATGTGAGTAGATAAATAGGTACCACTTTGGTGGGAAGACGAGCTGGCGCTTCATGTGGATGGTTAGAATTCCGCTGGCACTGGACTTCCTGTTTGCAATGCTCAGTTTCAAGGCAGCTTTGATGGAGGGACAAGGCCCCCAGATGATGCTGCAGGAAAGCTGCTCACATTTCTTTCTGATGCAGAGCTAGTTTGCCCCATGTGGCACACTTTGGAAAGTGCACAAGTGCGAACCAAACAAGTTAGCAGTCTTAGGCAGCCAGACTACTAGTTTGTATAGTCTCCTGGCTAATATAACATCACCATACATTAAATAAATAAATAAATTTAAGCAAACTGTAATACATGACCTTAGTGTGCACATAACTAATACTTTTACGTCTTCTTCAAGAGAAATATTCATTTTTATAGCTGTGATTCACAATCTGTTGTTCAGGTTTCAAAGTTTGTCAATACATTCTGTTACTAGAGACTTACATATACCCTCATGGTTTTCTTTTCCATGTTTTGGACAAAATGTGAAAAGTCCAAATGGAAATTGTAATAAATTTTAAAATGATACTGTGCAAAGGGTTGCATTCCAAAGAATAATTGTCCTTCCATTTCTGCTTTCTTTTATGCCAATCCTAAATTTTCCATTTGAGGGAAAACTGAATTTTCATAGAAACATGATTGATCTGGTAACCAGAGGAAAGAACTCAAAAGGAATAACAACTAGCACCCATTCAGAAAGTAATTTGAATAATATGGAATGACAAATGATGACAAATTCCTTGATTTTCCTTCCAGATATGGATGACTGTTTCGAATGTTCAGGAGACCATTATCCAAATAAAGAAAAGAAAGGATGTATCCTGAAACTGCTGGTATTTCTAACTTTTGAAGAAACCTTAGGAATTGGTTTAGCCTCAACTGCTCTTTGTTTCTTCTTCTTGACTTCTTGGGCACTTGGAACATTTATTAAACACAGGGATACTCCCATTGTCAAAGCCAACAACCGGTCCCTCACCTACACCCTTCTTGTCTCTCTTCTGCTCTGTTTTCTCTCCTCTTTGTTGTTCCTCAGCCAACCTGGCAAGGTGATCTGCCTTTTCCGACAACCAACTTTTGGCATCACTTTTTCAGTGACCATTTCTAATGTTCTGGCCAAAACCATCACTGTCATTATTGTTTTCATGGCCACTAAACCAGGGTCTCAGATGAGGAAATGGGTGGGGAAAAGATTGGCCTTTTCTACTGTATTTTCCTGTTCTCTCTTCCAAGTATGTATTTGTATCCTTTGGTTGTCAACATCTCCACCATTCCCTGAGATGGACATGTACTCAGAGCACCAAGAAATGATTTTACAGTGCAATGAGGGATCAGCTTTCTTTTTCTATTGTGTCTTGGGCTACATGGGTATTTTGGCTATTGCCAGCTTTATTGTGGCTTTTCTTGCCCGTAAATTACCTGACAGCTTTAATGAAGCCAAGTTCATCACCTTCAGCATGTTGGCCTTTTGCAGTGTGTGGGTCTCCTTCTTTCCAGCCTATCTGAGCACAAAAGGCAAAGCCATGGTAGCTGTGGAGGTCTTCTCCATCTTGTCCTCCAGTGCTGTATTACTGGGATGCATATTTTTGCCAAACTGCTATATCATTGTTTTACAGCCTGAATTAAACTGCAGGGAGCAACTCATAAAGAGGAATTAGCACATCATGTAATATTTCTGGCTTTGAGAAATTGCTGATAGAAAAAGAAGAGAAGGACTGTTTGCTGTCCATAAGAGACATGTAGAAGTCATTATTTCTGACAACAGAGGATTGATGGAAGATTATCCTGATCATTAAAATTTATTATGGTTGCCAATTGCAAAAGAAATGCTCTTGCTGCTGTATTTGCAATCGTTCTCCAAGATTCTTCAACTGAACGCCTTCTGTCTTTCAAGATAGCAAGACATTGAGAATCCAGATGTCTTGTCAGGAGATTAGAGATATTGAATCAGATCATGTCCAATGTTTGTAGTTTACTTGTTTATTTAAAAAAATTATATAGCCCCGTACTCACACACAGTGACTCTAGGAAGCTTACACGCAATAAAATACAATATAGAAAAATAATAATAAAACAATAACCCCCATGCCACCCGCCTGGTGACCACACACAGTCAAATAAGCCATTTGATGGGCTCCATCCCACTCTGAGTTCCCCAGACCCACTGACAAAACCAAGTCTTCATAAGCTTACAAAAGAGTGTCAAGTTTCTGAAGGGATGATATTCTAAAGGGAGGGAGTCAACACATAAAAGTCCCTTCTTCTGGGTCCCACCAGATGTACCTCCTTAGGTGACAGGACCTTGCCATAGTTATAGTTTTTATGTTTTCAATTCATAAATGAATTCATAAATATAGTAAAAAGGGAATTCAATTTATGAACATGTATTTAACATGGTATCAGAGGATATCTGTTTTGGATTGGTCTGGGCTAACTGCTATTGCTATTGCTATTGATAGATACCCCACCAGGTCACCTTGCCACTGCTCCAGCAAGATCATATCCGGAGGTGTGACCACTGTCTCAAGTTGGGCCATGAATGATGTGGGATACGACTGTGGCCATCCTGATGGCCATGAACTCCTGGGCCACTTCTGAGGCCAAACACAGAGTTGGCAGATTGAGGTCCCCCAGGACCATCAGCCTGGGGAACTCCACTGCCAATCCTGAGATGGCCTACAGTGGGTCTAGGACCTTTAGGCTCCCACCATTGGCCTCACCCAATTCGCCTCCAGCCACCCACCTCAGCCCATTTACAGCCAGCTTTCCTCCTCCGCTTGCCCTCCCCTGGTGATTCTCCCTGGCCAATGGGCCCCTGGCCCTCCACCCCTGGCCCTTCATCCTGGCCCATTCGCCCAAACACTGTTTGTCCTGGGTGTTTCACTCCATGGGACAAGAAGCCACCAGCCAATCAAGTGGCAGGTGGCAACGATGGCCCGACCGAGAGGGCTGTGAGGGAATGCAATTGGTGACAGGTTATGGGAGAGAGCAACATCTAGGGGGGTGGCATACAAACACTGCTTGTGCACTGCTCCTAGCGGTGAAGGGGGGGCAGGGCATCGGCAGTAAGTGCGGTGAGGGGGGACGAATGGTGGTGGTGCATGGGGGGGCAGCAGCCAAACTGCCCATTTGGCGTCTTCTGGCATGCATCTTCTGGCATTGCAGGAGGGTGTGGCAGGTGAACAGTGATGGTGCATAGCTTCTGGCATTGTGTGGGGTGTGTGGCAGGCAAACAGCAATGGCACATGGCTTCTGGCATTGTGGGGAGAAGTGGGCGCTGCAGGCAAATGGCAATCACGTGTGGCTTCTGGCGTTGAGTGGGGGGGCACAGACAAACTGCCCATTCAGTGTCAGGCCAGAGTCCAGGTGCAGAGGCAACAGAGGGGAGGGTGGACAAAATGGGAAGCCACCGCCCAACACTGCCTGCCTGTTACCCGCTCTGCCTGGAGCCTCTGACAGCTGGAAAAAAACCCTGCAGAGCAGCGGCTTGCCTTCCCCCCCCCCTCCATTGCCTTTGCTCCTGGACTCTGGCCTGACACCGAACGGGCAGTTCACGAACTACCGCCGTTCACTTGATGCACCCCATGCCCCCCTGCAACGCCAGAAGCCACACACTGCCTCCATTCACCTGCCACCCCCCCCGCAACGCCAGAAGCCACCCACCTCCGTTCGCCTGCTGCACCCCCCCCCACAGCCCCTGCTATCGCCCATCGGCAATCGCATGCTATCCCAGCAGCATCATAGCTTGTGCCTGCCACCTGATTGGCTGGGGGCTATTTGTCCTGTGCAGTCAAAGGCCCGGGTCAAACAGTGTCTGGGTGAATGGGCCAGGCCAAAGGGCCAGGGGCGGAAGACCAGTGGCCCATTGGCCGTGGAGAATGGCCAGAAGAGGGCCAGCGGAGGAGGAAAAGTGGCTGTAAATGGGCTAAGGCGGGTGGCAGGGGGCGAAGGAGGCACGGCCAAGGGTCCGTGCCTAAACGTCCCATTCCGCCTACAGCAGCTCAGGCAGGGAGGTTGCCATACAGCAGGGAGGCTGGTACAGCAGCAACACTCCCAACTGATCCTGTGAGCCTAGTCTCAGAAACAGGGTGTCTGTCAACGCTGCTAATATTGGATATTATTGTCTGGTATTTTTAGAGTTAATTTAGATGATGCTGGGAGGGGAGGAGAAAGATAAGGAATGCGCAGGATACGGAACGGAAGTGAATCTTTGCCCTTCAGGCTGATTGGAAAATGTGATTTATGACTGCAAAATAGGGGAGGGGAATAGCCTGGAATGTTATGTGCAAAGAAAGGAAATTCAGATCTTGGCATTCATCCATGCCGTGCCGACACTCTGTCACACAAAGAATAAAGACTTTTTAGGATAAACAATGCCTGGAAGTTCTTTGAAGTGTTTCATTAGTCGGAACCATAACATCATGCCAAGATCTAAATCCTTTTCAAACAACTGGGGGTGCAATACCCCCACCTCTTCCTCCTAGGCTTGAGAGAAGCTGGCAGAGATTCAGGAGGAAAATCTATCATGAGAAATGGGAGTTTGTTTGAAGATAACCCCGGCAGCTGCTGATACCCCAGAGGGGGAAGCAACAGACAGCATGCTGTGGGAAGATGAATTCTGGCAGACAAATGCAAATCGGTGGAGAGATAACAGATCGCCTGCCACTCAAGGTTCGGGTGAGTCACTGGAAAGATTTGAAAACCCAGAGGTGAGAAGCAGAAATCAATTCCTGCAGAGAGGAGCCTGCAGCCTTTCCATTGCAGATCAGACAGCCTTCCAGACCCTGTCTTCCCCTGTCAAGGACTCCAGCCCTGAAGAGAGAGGGAATCCCAGTCTGAGGCCTCTGCAGCAATGGGGAGTTTGGCATCCCCCGCAGGTAGATGGTCAGCGGGCTCTGAGCTTGCCTCAGCTGTAATGAACCATCTGCAAGAAAACAACCAAGCTCAGAGAGCACCAAGGACTCCTCATTTCTTTTTTTTTCAATAACAAGTTTTATTAATTTTTTTTTTGTTTTACAGCCAAGTGCTTAAGACACATCGTGGAGATAGGGCACTCCATAGAACAAAACAAAAGATACAGTCATACATATACAATTTAAACTACTTCTTTAAAGGTTCCCTCTCTATTTTATCAATCAAAAAAGAAAAAGGGAAAAAGAAAAAAAAACACAATAACAAAAAACAAAAACTGTCAATCATATTTTCACCCGTTTTCAGGCTTAACTAACTTTCAATTAACCTATTTCAATTTAATCTTACATAAACATATAGTATATAATTCGAGTATTCCTACAATATAAATTATTTAAATTCTATCTCTTATTATTCTATTCCACATACATATTTTGTAAATGAACATAACTTTATATATTTTAAAACCATTACATTTTAGCCTAATATAATAAAACAATAATTATTTCTATCATAAACATATAATATAACAATTATATTTTAATGTTTCTCAACTATATTCTATTTCATATATTCTATCAAGTATTTTTATAAATCCATCCAAATCCCTAAAAGTTCCTCAATTATTTCAATTTAGTCCACTTAATACATTGCTAATTAACATTCAATTCTTATAAGTAAAAATATCAGTAATATTTCACCAATCTCAATCTGACTCCTTTAGTTTTAGATTTTCCAATTTTACCTATTGCCATTCCAAACCATAATCAAATCCATAATTTAGATCTAATGTTGACTCAGACCAAAATAACCTTAAAAATCTCAAAAGTATTAGCTCAATCAAAGTCTCTAAAACCCCTTTTTACCCATCAGATAAAATTTTAACTCTCATTTTTAAGTCTAATTCTAGCTTTCTTTTTGTGCCAGGCAGGTTTCCACAGTAGGGCCTCTAGTTCCTCCCATCTTAGTGTTTGGCTATAAGCATTTTCCCACCATTGAGTCCAATCATAGTCTTCTCTTTTGTCCAGTGTTGTCTGCACTATCATATTGTCAGCGTTTTTAGTGCCTCGTATTTGGAAGTCCATTCCTGTTGCTTTTACAATTGTAAATGTTTTAGTTGAATTCTGCCTTTGCTCATCAGAAATCTCCATCATTTGCATGTGGGGTGTATCCTCTTCCTCATCAGTAAGTTGTGGATATATTTCATCCATCTCGTTAAGTTGTAGATCTGATTGTGTATCATAGTCAGTCAAGATTTGAGATTCAATTTTTAATTCTGAAACCTCCTTTTTCCTAAGCGTTCTAATATGTTCTTTAAATTCCACTCTCGTTTCCAAAAAAAATTCTAATATAAGTCCATAATTAATCTGTGAATAGGATTCCATCCTCTCTTTTTTCAGTATTGTAAAATATAGAGTCCCAACCGAAATAGGGAAAAGCAAGTAGTCAAGTCCAGCACAGAAATAAAAAAACAGCAAAAGTCCCAATCAGTAACAGTCAATTATTATATTATAATCCTAGAATGGAAAAGAAAAATCCATTTTTTGGAAGTATATTCAATATTGTGAAGTCAAACGTGGTACAAGTAGAAAATTGAGCAAGTTCCAAAGGAAATATACCAGTCTGGGCGTCACGCCAAGATCAGGGAGTGAGAGTACAGCTGAAGATAGTTACTTTGTATCAAAGTTTCTGGGCTTCACGCCAAATTCCAGGCTAGCTTGTAGCCAAAACAATCCACATGAGTCCACCCAGAGAACAGAAAGTTGTTTTTTTTTTTTTAAGTAGGCAATACTGTTCAGGAGGGGGGGGAGGGAAAAAAGCACTCCACCCCCCTCCCTAAAGGTTTTCACCTAAACTAAAGATAGACAAGCCAAAAAAAAGGAGTCACAGTAAGAATTTTTTTCAGGATACCCGAATTAAGAGCTCGTATGTACAAAAAAAAAAAGAAAAAATAATTATTTTTCCAAAGCCCGTTTTCCCCAGTATCGGAACGCTGCCTTCTCAAACTAGGGAAATAGTTCTTAAAGCTGTTAACAGGGAAGTAGATAGTTTAACAAGAGGGAAGGAAAGTTCTCACCCGGATCTTCCACGGTGGTTCTTTTTGCTTAGATGTTGCTGTGACTTTCGGCTGGAGCAGCTAAGTGATCGGCCATGTTACTGGCCGATCTTTTCCCCGTCGGCCCAAAGGTGATTTCTCGGACCGCAGAGGGAGCTGCCGCTCCCTCCGCGATTGACGAGTGCCCTCCTCCACGGTGGTTGCCCCTCCAGGGCGACTTTCGACCCTGTCCAGGGTCTACCGGCAGGGGGAAACCAGACGGCAAAGAGAGCAAGTTCTTTGCACGTCCGCTGGCGCTGCCACCGGATCCGGAAGTCAGGACTCCTCATTTCTCATCTATGTAGCTTCCAAGCCCAGAGGAAGCCAGCAGGCTAAAAATAAGTAAAGATTGGAACACAGATGATATTAGGGAAATTTTTTTGTCTATGGTGTTGGTCATCAATGAATCTAATCAAACTAATAAGGAAACAAACTTGATTCTATTGTCTCCTAAAACCATCTGGCTTCAACAGATCCCTTCTCTCTTACTCTCCTTCAATGGATGTCATAAGCAGCATTGTAAATATGTCCAATAGCAAATATGGGGGGAGGACTGGATTGCCCCTTCCCCTCCCCTTTAGCTGTGCATCACTGTTGTATCTACATGTTGCATTAATCCAACCATTGTGATAGTGTGATGTCAAAACCCAACCATTTCAATTTGTCAATCATGCTTATTGCCTTAGCATTGACTTCTTCATCAATCCATGGTTGGTTGCAATGTTATGTATCCAGTCTGTAGATTAGGTAATTTGCTCTCATTTGCGTGTTGATATATTGCCCTATAGAATGGTTTGTATTTAGGTGCTGTTGTGTACTTTGGTATATATTAAGCAGAGGATGTTTTTTTTGTCTTCATATACTCCTGATGAACTGATTGATTGAAATGTTTCCAAGTTGATGTCAGATAAGATTGTTGACCTCCCACAATTCTACTCAGCCTGGACTTCACTACAGGTAGTCCTTGACTTACAAGTATAATGCATTAAATTATTAATTGGTTTTATCTTAGTTTGCTGTGAAACCCAGTCAATTATGTTTAAGTCATTAAAACATGGTTACACAAGCCATAGCTTAGCCTGTGCTTTGTACCTCCTAAGCTGCCCAGAGTTGTGACTGTGATTATTGGCATGCTCCTGAATTGCACCCCACCTTGTGGTTAGAAAATTGATGGCTGTTTGCATTTTTTCCTCCTTCCCCATACCCACTCCCTTTTCCTTGCAAAATCTTTTTAGACTCTAAACCTGGTTTTTATTTGGTAAGAAATTCTAGGAGCAGTGGCATCCATTGGTGGTGGGGATCTCAAAACTGTCAAGGTACTGGCAGTTGTGACCATGCCGTCAATGCCATGCTCTTTGTTAGGTGTATTATGTAAAAAGGGGGGGTGTCTTTGATGGCATGGCCACAGCTACCATCTTCATCCTTCAGTTTTAAAAATAATAAAATTAGATAAATAATATATCAAATTCTTATTTGAAATTTTGTAAGAGTTGTAAGACTTTGATTTTTATGTCCCAGTGAAGCTATTTTTTGTTTGCAAAAATCTTTTTTCAAATTAAAAAATAAGAGCAAATTAAAAAATAGGAGCTAAATAAGGGAACTTACTTTATTTCTTTAAATAATAGTCACACAGCACAACACAATTCAGTGGTATTTCCATAACAAAAAAATGGTTCCCCATCTTGATTCAGACATGTTTCTTTTTAACATATATTAATGAGTTGCATAAGATTACATTTTCATAATAAAAGCATTAAATTGAATCCAATTAAGTACTATGAATCAATTTACATCACCATCTTCCTGACCTAAGATACAATATTTGGGTGTAATTAAAGATTTCTCTAGAAAAAGTGGGTTTCCAACAAGAGAGAATAGGCAACACAATGTATTAGAATAGAATAGAGCTGGAAGGGACCTTGGAGGTCTTCTAGTCCAGCCCCTTGCTCAAGCAGGAGGACCGCCAAACCCAAGTCCTGCAGCCATTCTTCATATGTTTTAGTCTCCAGGCCTTTAATCATCTTAATTGCTCCTCTGAATTTTTTCCAAACTCTCAACATCTTTTTTGTGATATGGTGACCAAGATTGGTTGCAGTATTCCAGGTGTGGTCTTACTAGGGTTTTATAAAGCGGTACTAATACTTCATGTGATCTTGATTCTATGCCTCTGTTTATACAACCTAGGATTGTATTAGCTTTTTTGGCTGCTGCTGCACACTGCTGGCTTATAGTCAAGTGATCGTCCACTAGGACTCCAAGGTCCCTCTCACAGTTACTGTTTTTAAGCCAGGTCTCTCCCAATCTGTACTTGTACCTTTGATTTTTCCTGCCTAAATGTAAAACTTTGCTTTTCTCCACATTGAAACTCATTTTGTTGGATAGGGCCCATTGTTCAAGTTTGTCAAGATCTTTTTGGATCCTGAGTTTGTCTTCTGGGGTGTTGGATACTCCTGCCAGTTTGGTGTCATCTGCAAATTTGATGAGTTGCCCTTCAATTCCCTCATCTAAGTCATTGATGAAGATATTGAAGAGTACTGGGCCTAAGATGGAACCTTGTGGTACCCCACTGCTTACTTCTCTCCATGTATTGGGTGAAAGGGAGATTTAAAAAAAACCCAAAACATTCAATTATTTTAATTTATAGATTAAATAGCAGGAAGGCAGCTCATAGTAACCATGCTTGGAAGAAGGTTCTGGCTAAGTATTTTGTTATGAGGTTAAAAAGAAGCCATGGACCATGCAAATTACATGTGTATACAGATGGGGAAATAAGTAATTTTGCTATGTTTACATCCTCAAGTTTCCAGTTATGTATGGGCATGACCCACCTACCCAATCAATCCAAGTCATTTAGATATATCTTGATACATCTAATATACAAATGATATTATAGATCCAAGCAATTTGGCCATGTAGTATCATGTGATGAAGGAAGATGAATTTTGACTGCCTAAATGTAAATAGGATTCTTATTTTATACCACACACATTATTTCCAGATAATGAAAGACATGTACTGTTCACAAGGCCAGCTATTATTTGTTGTAATGGAGATCTAGGGATCATAATATGTTCACAAGGATCTGTTTCCCAAAGCTGTTCATTGTGAACCTATTCTTTTCAATCATTACAGAATGCTATTTGTAATGCAATAGACATAAATAGCACAGGTCAGACAGAAAAGTCAACCACTTTTCCCATTGGGATAAATAAATGTAAAATAAAAACCAAAAGCCCAACCCTGAACGTTTCACAGCTGTATGATCTAGGTAAATTTATAATTCAATTCCATTCTCATTAGACGCAAATGGAAATATGTTAAGGTTCTATTGGGGTTATTTCAGAAATCAAAAAATGTCCATGATGGCTATTTTTTTAAAATAACAATATTGTTTATACCTTACCAGTCTTTGAATAAACATGCTAAAGCCAGGACAGGAAGAGATGAAAAGGCCCCACTGTATTACTATTTCTTCAACATTTCTAGTCAGAATCTGCTTCTCTTTTATTAATTAAGACTGATTTCTCTAGTGGGAGTTTCTAAGTGGGGTGTCTTATATATTGAAAATTCAACAAATCTGTGGTGCACAAGCATAATAGTGCAACTTTAGTGTATTTTAACTGTTATCTCATTTGCTAAGTGAGAATAGCTGTAAGAAATATATGCACCAGGAACCTGGGCAGGATCAAATAGTAGAAAAGGATAGCATCTGGGGAAATCAGAATCCATTTTAATATGGTGCCTTGGCCGATTTCTTCTTCTTCTGTTCCTCCCTCAGCTTCTGCTTCTTCCGCTTGTTGACTTCTTTGTGTCCTGAGGAGACATGGCTTGTAAACATTGTTCATATAGCAGGACTACCCCAATGTAAAGACTGTTCCCTCAGAATGTGAGTAGATCTTCTGAAAAGAGGCAAAAGCAGATTTCCTAGACAAGTACAAGTTTATCTGATCTACAGTGTTGCCTTCTACTCAAAGAGGAACATCCTTGCTGCAATGCTGTAGGACCTTCAGACACCATTAGACATTCCAACATCAGTACAGGCATTCCTGACAGAGAAATCCCTTCAATCTTTTTAAGAAGCCATGTTGTAAGGCCTCTGCTGTATGTTAAAAATCAGCTTTTATCATGGACCTTTTCATGGAAAATGAATTGAACAACCCACTCTAAATCTCTGCCAATAGATTTACACTATGAATTAGGTACAACTTCCAATATGTCCAGAATAATTTGAACCATTGAAAAGGGAAAGGACAGGAGTGAAAACTTCTTGTTTGGCCATTCTTGTCCTTTCCTGGGAAAACAGGAGATGCAGATGAAGCACAGCAGGCTTTTTTCCATGCATTGTTCTCCATCACCATGGAGGAGATGGATGATGGTGTTGGGGAAAGGGAGAATTGGTGCCCAGGAAGCTGAGAGAATTCTTTCAAAACTTCACCTCCAGACATAATTCAGGCCATTTCATGAATTACTGCCTACTATATAAAGGTTTAAAGCAGGGGTCTTCAAACTTGGCCCTTTTATGACTTGTGGACTTCAACTCCCAGAATTCCTCAGCCAGGCACGCTGGCTGAGGAATTCTGGGAGTTGAAGTCCACAAGTCATAAAAGGGCCAAGTTTGAAGACCCCTAGTTTAAAGGTTTCCCCTGTCCAGTCGTGTCCGACTCAAGGAGGTAGTGCTCATCTCCGATTCTCAGTTGAGGGAACCTGCGTTGTCTGAGAGACTTCCGTCATCATGTGGCCAGCATGAAAATATGGAACACAGTAACCTTTCCCGCCGAAGCGATATCTATTTATCTACTCGCATTTGCATGCTTTTGAACTGCTAGGTGAGCAGGAGCTGGGGCAAGGAATGGGAGCTCACCCCTTGTCGTGGTGCTCTGGTCTCAAAGCCAGGCTGTCAACTTTCCAGCTGACAAGCCCAGTGACTTAACCACTGAGCCATCACTACCCCACCTACTATATGCCAAGAGACATTCACCCTTTTAAGTAGTCATATCTCAAGAGCTTTCTGAAAAGTCTACTGGGTGGCTGAGCTAAGCTACAGGACATTGTCTAGTTAGCATAAGCAAACTAAAGACAAGCAAAGGAAACTTCATTCTGGAGAAGACGCCATACACAGAAACAAGTGTATTTCTTTCTTCTCCATCACTGTCATCATCACCTTGAAAATGATTTATAATCTTCCTTTACCCCAAAGAAAAACATACGGTTAACACAAGTAAAGAAGAGAGACTGCACTGTAGACAAAATATTTCAATTTGTCCTTACAAGCTACCCCACAACTTTTCTTTTGATGCTTGAGTTTCTATTTCTATTATAAAGTCTCCCAATCCTGGCAAAGGATTCGACTAGAGCGTGTTTCTGTCATGAAAAGTGTAGAAATCATGATTGCTTATCTGATGAATAAATGCCCTAAAGACTAAATAATCAATTATGAGAATTTAAAGCCCTAGTTATTAGGTTTTTCCCTCCTTTGCATCTGAAGGCAAAAATACCACACCCACTCCACCCATGCTACCAGGCTGAATTAAATAATTAACAGTTACAGTCACAACAAGAATGCAATTGTCATTTCCACAAACCCCTCTTGCCTTGCATGCCCACAGAGCACTATCTATTGAACTGTAGTATGTTTAGCATTTTAAAATAATGAATATTAGGTTGTGGGAGATTGTGAAGAGATTTGATAGCAACTATTTGAACTCACGAAGCGAAAGCTGTCAAGCTACAACAGTGATGAGAGGCAATGAGATGGTGGCTACTGCATTAGCTCTACCTGTTAACTGGGGGCAGAGGGGGCACCCTTCTTCAATTAATAGCAGTAGAGGGCTTCATCTTTTAAGTTGTGAAAAGGATCCACTGCTTCTGTCAACTGAGCATTCCCAATTTGTGCAGTACCCCAAACAAATGTGGCAAGGAGTGGCCTCTGTGGGCATGAAGGCTAGCAGGAGGGAAAGGCAGGAAAGGTGCAGGGATCCTTTAATAAATAAAGAAAACATGTTCTAAGGTTGTGACAAGTCTACCTTTGCTGGTCCTAAGCCCAGATGAGAGACAAAGAAGGCTAGGGGTTGGCCTGTAAAAAATTTTCACCATTACAGAAGCAATAGATGCAATTCAGCGAGACATGATTGAAATAATTGGAGAGCAGATGTTGCCCAGTATGTTGTATGGTGCTAGCAGAAGTGAGTTCTTACAGCTGTTTCTGAATTCTTAGACGTATATAATTGAAACTCCTTTTTTTTAGAAAAAAAAACCTCTGCTCTTAGTGATTTGCAAAGCCTGCAAGGGACACTCTGAAAGTTCAAGATAATTCTTATATGCTCATATAGGTTGTCCTCATTTAGCAACCACAACTGGAACCCACAAATTGGCCATTAAGTGAAATAGTCACTAAGTGAAAAACTGACTGTGTTCATGATCTTACTGCAGCTCTGCTTTACTGACCTAGGAAGGTTGTAAATGTAAAGATTGGTTGTAAAATTACTTTTTAATCACTGTTGTAATTGCATACAGTCACTAAATGAGGAAGTCACCAAATAAACATTACCTGTAGTCTCCTTGATATGCAGATGAATTTTTTATTTTTCCCCCCAATTCCTCAAAAGGTTTGGAAGGGAGAATGAATTCCCTGCATAGTGAATCGGGAGAGCTTTCTTGGAAAAGAGCTAAATCATTTCCCAACAGGAATTCTGAGATGTCAAGCAAAAGAAACTGAATGGTTGTGCATCCACGTATACAGTGCTGCAATTTCTCATTTTAACATGTTCATAAAACAGCATTTTAATGTACTTGTCTCTCCCATGATGGCAGCCAGTAAAACAAATAGGGTATAAGCAACAGATTACTCATGTTAAAGCATTTGTTAATACCGGGTGGCAAAGAAAATGTGAGTCTTGTAGCATTAATCTACATACTGGATATTTTAGATCTGGCAATGACTGACATGAACAAAATACTGAGCAGGCTGCTCTGTATCTCAAAACTTCAGCCAAGTTGTAAGTTTGCAAAAGAAAAAAATAAAGATGCATATAAGCCTTCCTTGAAAAGTTCTGATTGGGATGTGAGCATTAAAAAGTAACGGTGGGGAAGATGACCCTACAATCCAAAACTCAGATTATTCAATAATTGCTGAGCCTGAATCTGAAGCAAGGAAAGTAGACAAAATGTTTACTAGCAGCCACAAGATGCAGCTTAGCAGCAATCTCTTCATGGCTTTGGGCATACAGTCTGAATTTTACTTGGGTATTTTTCACAATTTGTAGGGGAGGGATGTGGCCCAGAATATTTTGAAGCCTCTCTAAAAGCAGCAGGTGAAAAAAAAGCACATGAAATACTAGCTCTAAATCAGGATGCAGCCCCATAATTTCTTTTGGTTCTTCTTCAGCTTCTCTCTTGCATCTTTTTCCTCTGATTTTCCCACCAGTTCCCATTTATGTACCAGTTTCTCATGCCCTGTTTTGTGCATACCTGATGAATACAAGGGACTCTCCCAACTGGTCATCACCAAGTCATCATCCTCATCGCTATTACAGTGAAAGACATGCTTGGGGTAGGTGGTGGGCTTCAGGGACTTTGGAGAATGGACATTAGCCAGCTGGAAATGCAAGGCATTTTGTCCTCTACGGGTGCATTCTTCTGCAAAAAGTTTGTCATCTGGGACACCTGAGGAAGGGAAGAAAACAAGACCATTCAAGAGAGGAAGGAGCTAGCCAGCAGGTGGGCTGTGTGTGTCATGGAAAATAAAATAAAAGTAAAGAAGCATCTAAGCAGGGTGTCCTCAGGATCTGGTAAAAAAGGTATCTAAGCAGAGATATGGTATGGTATGGTATGGTAAAAAAGGTTGAGATGCATTGTACATAAACAAGATTTTATTGCACCATCTTGACCATCATGGCTTTCATCATGACTTTTGGACTATACCCTGTGGACACTTCTGCATCTAAGTCTGTAACCCAACCTTGAGAGTTGAAAGGAGCAAGTCACTTAAGTTTTTTGTGCTTCAGTTTCTCTATGTGTAACCAACCAAGCAGTATTGCTCTATGTCAAGATACTCACTGTGACTAGGAAACTGCACTAGAACATTTGGAACAATGGGGAGGGAATAAAGAGAGGGAAGACACTGCAGGTTGGCTCCTGATGAAGCTTCCTATGGACACATAATAATAGTGATCAATGTTGTATTACCATGTTTCATCTTCATACTCGGTTCCTTCAAGTGTGTGGGCAGACTGATGAAAAGGTATAGTAGAGCCCACAAAGGGTACTTTCTACAGCCTGCCACAGCCTGAAAACAGCCTCCAAGTGGAATTATAAAACCCATATGAGAAAATCCCCTTAAAATCTACAACTTGTGATGTGCCAAGTAGTTCAGATGTGTTTTGCTAAGTACCCAGTATTGTGAAATACGAACAAGAGGGCCAACAATCTAATTTGGGTGTCTTTTTCTTTAAAAAAATTTTTTTAAAAGAAAAGATTATCAGAAACCCTACTAGTGATGAAGAGCCAACTCTAGAGCAAAAGAAAACCAGAATCTTTAGTACACAGATTAAAAAACTGATGCAAACAGAGAAGATTGGTGGAAAGAGCCAAAGAATCCTTATTTTTAATATAAAGTTTTATTGATTATTTTTTTAACAGAATTCAATAGTAATCATTCAACAAAAACGTGTTGTCTGAGTATCTTATTCACTAATACAAATTAAATTCCTAATCCCTAAATCTTTTCTCTAACCATCGATAAAATAGGTCCCAAGTTTGAAAATATTCTGTTTCTTCTTTTTCTTTCAGCCTTAAAGTAAGTCTGTCCATTTCTGCACAGTCTAGTATTTTTTTAATTATTTCTTCTTCTTCTGGTGGTATTTCTTCGTTCTTCCAATATTGTGGAAATGTAATTCTTGCTGCTGTTATCACATGTAAAACCAGATATGTACTTTGCTTATCAGGTTTTTCTGGCATTATACCTAGTAAAAAAAAATTCAGGTTTATAGTCTATGTCTTTCTCTAACATTTTTTCTAACCAAGTGTGGATTATTGTCCAATATCTCCTTGCTTTAACACATGTCCACCACATATGATAATAAGTACCTGGTTTGTGTTTACATTTCCAACATTTCTCTGACATATTTTTAAACATTTTTGCTAATCTTGTTGGTGGCAAGTGCCATCTATAGAACATTTTGTATAAGTTTTCTTTATATGAAGCTGACATTGTCAATTTATAGTTTCTTACCCACAAACTTTGCCACTTCTCTAAGTCTATATTATATCCAAAATTCTTTGCCCATACTATCATTGTCTCTTTTACTTGTTCATCTTCCATTTTCAGATTTAATAAGAAATTGTACATTTTCTTAATTAACTTTTCATCGGAAATTAGTAATGTCTGGTCAAACATTGTCTGCTCTTTATAAAATCCATACTGTTTAATATCTTTGTCATATCTGACTTGCATTTGTAAATGTGACCACCATGTTAAATCGATGCCCTGATTTTCCATCTCTTGCCTGGATTTTAAGTTCCCTTCAGAATTTAGAATATCTTTATATGTCCATATTTTATCAAGACTGACTAGATTTGGATGTACAAATGCTTCCATTGTTGAAAGCCATCCTGGAATTTTCAAATAGATTTTACATTTTATTTTTCCCCATGTTAATAATAGTGCATTTCTAATATAATGGTTTTGGAAGTATTTATGTATTTTATTTTCCATACCATAAAAAAGCATGCCAACCAAGTTGTAGGTCATGTCCCTCCAAGTACAGCAATCTTTTATTTCTAAGAATTATCCCTTCTTTTATCCATGTTAACACTGATGCTTGATAATATAAAACCCATTCTGGCAAGCCAAAACCTCCATTTCCCTTAGGTTCTTGTAACATTTTCAATTTAACTCTAGCTTTCTTTCCTTGCCAGATGAATTTTTGAATTAGAGAGTTTAAATCTTCAAAGAATTTTTTTCTCCAGTTTTATAGGTATCGTTTGAAACAAAAATAGTATTTTTGGTAATATATTCATTTTCACCGTAGCAATTCTTCCTAACATCGACAGTTGCAGATTCTTCCATTTTTCCAAATCAAGCTTTATTTGATTTAACAATTTAATGTAATTATCTTCTTTTATTGTTGAACATCTTGCTGTCAAATATATTCCCAAGTATTTGACCTTTTTGACTATTTGCAATTCTATTTTTTCTGATAATTGCTTTTTTTGTTTATCTGTAAGATTTTTAACTATCACTTTAGTTTTTTCTCTATTTATCTTTAATCCTGCTATCTCTCCAAATTGTTCTATCTTTTCCAACAATTTAGGAATCGTCTCTAAAGGTTCCTCTAGAATGAATACCAAATCATCTGCAAATGCTTGCAATTTATAGGTTTCACCTTTTATTTTCAATCCTTTAATTTCTGGATCTTGCCTAATGTTTCTATTTAAAACTTCCAAAATTAAGATAAATAGTGGGGATAACGGACATCCTTGTCTTGTGCCTTTTCGTATATCAAAATTCTCTGTATAATCCCCATTTACAATCGCTTTTGCTGTTTGTTTCTGATAATCTTCTAATCTTTTTCTTCCTTGTTTCCCTGATTTACTGCTTTTGTAATCTAATGTCCCATCTACTATTGCACTGAAGTCCCCAATTAAGCATATATTTCGATATTCCATTTCTACTATTTTTCTGTGAAGGTTTTGATAAAATTCTTGTTTGTTATTTGGTGCATATATTACTATCAAAAGTATCTGTTTTTTATTTAAAAATATTTCTACCATTAGTATTCTTCCTTCTTCATCTGCATAAATCATTTTAGAATCTATTGTCTCTTTAACATATATAGCTACTCCTCTTTTTTTTTGTTGAGCTGATGTATAATAAAGTTTTCCAAGTTTTGGATTTTCCAAAAATTTATGATGTTCTTTTTTTATGTGTGTCTCTTGCAAACAAATTATATCAATGTTTAATTTCTGTAGTTGTTTTAAAATTATTTTTCTTTTTGATGGGGAATTCAATCCATTTATATTCACTGAAAAGATTCCATTTTCCTTCTCCATTTTGTTTTACTTATATTTAGGTCTTGTTGATCTCGTAATCCTCTGCTCTCTTACTGTTCCCTCATCCTCTTGATTCATCTTCTCTTTTTCTTCTTCCACTTGTTTAGTTGTTTCCTCTATTGTTTGTTCTGTCTGTTTCTGGCTTTTTCCATCCTCTTGTTGATATTGTGTTCTTTCTCCCAGAAATGCTCTATATCTTTCATCAAAATCCTCTGCCTTCCACACTGAATCCAATCGATATCTTGTATTATCCCAATTGATTAGAATCCCTTCTGGCATCAGCCATCTAAAATTTACTCTTTTTGCAATCAGCTTTGTAGTCAAGAAATGATATTGTCTTCGAGTATCCCTTATTCTCTTGGGAATCTGTTTCAACACTACTATTTCTTTATTTTTGTATTGTAATGGGTCAGCTGACTCTTCTTAATATCTCATCCCTTGTTGTTTTCTTCATAAATCTTACGTGGACTTCTCTGGGCAATTTGTGTTTCCTTGTGTAACTTGAATTCATTCTAAATATTTCATCCACTTCTTGCTGCATCTCCAATCTTTCAATTTTTAAGGCCTCTGCTAATAGATTAATAATCACTTCTGCTATATTTTCCTCTTTATCTTCGGGTATGTTCTGGAATCTCAAATAGTGTACCGCTTTCTCCATTTCCAAAGCAGCGACTGCGCCTTCTAAGTTTTGATTTGCTTGTTCTAATCTTTCATTCTCTGTCACTAGTGCTTCAATTTTTTCCCCAGTATCTTCTGATTGATCTTCCACCTTCTGAATTCTTTGTTCATTTTTAAGAATCATTTGTTGATGAGCCTCAAATTGTGTCTTTATATCAAGCATTTGTTCATTTAGCTTATCAAAATTGCTTTTTGTTTCTTGATGATTCTTCTGCATCATTTCTTGCATTAGTTGTAGAGTTGCGTGCATCTCTTTTTGGAAATTGTTTGCCTTCTCTCATTGTAACATTGCTTCAATAGATCCCTGACTTACTGGACTAGATGTTCCAGAAGAGGGTGCAGAAGCAGGTTTTTTTTGTAATTTTAGTAAGATTTGGTGCGCTCATTGTTCAATCAAGCAAGTTTTGTAAATCCACAGGGAGAAAAGAAAAAAAGAAGAAAAGAGAAAGAAAAAAAACAAAACAAAAAAATAAGCCAACTGTTTTAGGCTATAATCCAAGTTTAAAAAGGGCCAACTGCTTTAAGCTATAATCCAACATTAAAAAAGAACCAACTGCACAAGTCTGATCCATTTATTTCTGTCAGTTCAAAGATGTAAGAAAAAACCCTCTGTCTCAAATAGTTTCTATAATAGTTATGTCTAGAGTTAAAAGATGTAGTTATAAAAAAAAATCTTTTTTTTTGTAGAGTCACAGAATGTTCTTTGTTTAGCACAGGTGTTGTTTCAAGGTCATAACTCTTCTGATTCTTTTTGTATTATTGTAGTATCTTCCTTCACCACTAGATGTCCTCATTGATTGTAATGTCTCTATCCAGTAATAAAACTTTATTTAAAGTACTCTTTCACAATAAAGTAAAAAAAATCTTCCCAAATCAAAAAAGTTAGCCAAAAAAAATTATTATTTTTTCAATCAGTCTCAAATCTTTTCTGCGTATTTTTTATATTCCTTAATTTTGTTCCCCCATTTCAGAATTCTCGCCGCTTTTAACTCTCTTCTTCCTGAGTCTTCCTGGGGTTTTTACTTTTAAAAATTGTCCAATTCAGGGATTTATATTTTAAAAGTCCATAGGGAAGAGAAATAAAGAACAATCTCACCCAGATCTCACCCTTTGTTGACAATCAGCTGTTCGGCAGCGCTGCCGCGGCTCTTCACTTCTTCCCCAACTGTCTATGGCTTGGGCTGTCTGCATATTTGCTGACAGCCTTTCTCCCATCTGTTTAAAGAGTTCCCTCAGTCTGTTTGGGCCAACCGCCGTTGGCTCCAAACTCCCAAGGTTTCCCTTCCTCCTCGTTGCCTCTCCAGGGTGACTTTCCGACCTCTCTGGGTCTCCAGACGAAGCGAAATTGGACTAGGAAACTGGAGCTCCAGTTTCTTTCATCCATGTCACCATGACACCTGGGGTGAACTCCGAGCCAAAGAATCCTTATGATTGCCTATGATTTTATAAGACAAGAACTTGAAGAAGATTATACATGTTTTAAAGCAGAGAATCGCAGCTGCTGTATGAAACTCCCCATCTATCTATCTAACCTGCCTACCTATAGTTTTTTTCATCTCATGATCTAGGTTACATTTCTTGTGACACAACTGAACAGTACTAGTTCTGATTCCAGTTCTGGGTACCCTATTTTTTTAATAAGTCAGAAGGGGAGGGTAGAAAAGGAGTCAGCATTTTAGATATATATTGGATTTTTCAAGATTTTTAACCAACTACAGTAGAAGGGACTCTTTGTGTGCAAAACAAAATAAAAATGAAATATAAGTATTTGCTATCACAAAGAAGAAAGTTATAGAGTCACTGAGTTAAGCGACTTCAGGAATCATCTAGTCTAATTCCCTGCTGAGTACAGGATCCAGTGAAGCATCCTTGAGAAATGACCATGCAGCTTTTGTTTGAAGGTCTCTAGCAAAGCAAAATTCATCACTTCATAGGCCAGCCTGTTTCACTGGCTGACTGTTTATACAATTTGGAAGTTCCTTCTGACATCTAGTATGAACCTACATCCTTGTAGGATTAATCCACTAAATCTGATCCTGCCCTCTTCAGTGTGGCAACTTTCTGATATTTGAAAGCTGTTACCATATCTTCTCTTGGTCCTCATGTGGAAACCACTGTTAGAGAATGTGAGTGATGCCTAAATCAAAGAAAAAACCATACACTCCAAAGTACTGTTCCAGATTTATGAATGAATCACTCTTTGAAACAAAATCTAAACTAAATAGAACAAACCAAATGGGCCAAAATAATGAGTATTTTACCACTAAAGAAACATTTTAGAAATGAAAAAGTCTAATACACTGTTGAGCTCATGTTCTTGACCACACCTAATAATACTGATTAAGCATGGTGTCATTCCAGGTGGTGCCACATTATGTGTATGTTTTCTTTGCTGGATCATAAATCAGCTGCCTAGGATAGTGAGGAGGCAGGAGTTAATAACTAGGAAGAACAGCAACAAGAAGTGGTTCCTGTAAGTGTTAAGAAATAAAAGCCAATTCAAGATGAAACCAAGTCTTCAAGACCTATTGCTTGACCAACAATACTTTTGGACTCCTACACTAAGAATGGTTAGACATGCAGAGATGTCAGTTATCGAGCTCTAGTGAGACCCTTTTCTCAAATACAAGTGACATGGTAGTCTTAATTCTGATTAGTTTAATTCCAATCCTGAAAGCCACACATTTTCCCAAGGCTATTTTCTCTCACTTTCAGTTCTAATTCAATGAAATGGAACAAGTATGATGGCAAAGACTATGAGTTCATGAACAGAACAATATTCTATAGTACGCTTTCCCTGAATGGATTTTTAAGGATGATTACTTCCTCCTCTGCCATCCCGAGAGCTTTAACAAAAAAATATATCCCTTTATCCTGGAAGAACTATGAGATTCTTCCTTTTAGACTTTGTGGGAAGAGATCACGGAAACTGGAGTTTCATTTACAAGCTCTCACATCCTGGAAACTAACTAACGTTTGAGTGACATACAGATAGGAAGGATACACTTCATTTAGCAGGAAGGGCAAATCAAAGATAACTGACTTTATGTTGGGGACAGCAGGTTTATTTATTTATGAAATTTATTTGCCACTCATATCCAATGACTCTGGGAAGCTTACAACATAAAAGCATTAGAGTATTTAAAAACATTAAAATCATCAATCATAGAAACACAGCAGATAAAATCATTAAAAAAATAAAATCATTTAACACCAGATGGCAAAGAAAGGAGCCAGACACACAGGGGGGGGGGGGGGAAGAGATAAAGTATTAATTAGTCACCCCCCTCCACTATGAAGCTCCCCTATTGGGTCCCCAAGCCATTTGGCAGAGCCAGGTCTTAAGGCTCTTACAAAACGTCAGGAGGGTGGGAGCCAATCTTACCTCAGGGGTAAGATTTTCCAGAGGGCAGGACCCATGGCGAGAAGGCTCTTCTCTTGGATCCTGCCAGCCGAAATTCCTTGGCTGACAGGATCCACACTATGGCCCCTCTGCTGGCACAGGTGGGGCGGGCCATTCCCATCAGGGTGAAACAGTTCCTCAAGTAGCCTGGACCCATGCCATGCCAGGTGATTGATGACCAAGTTGCACAGGCAGATGCAGGCACCAATAAAGTATTTTATTGCACTGCTATCTCACGACAGATGGCCCTACAATGGCTGGTAAAGCTCCACCCCAAACTTTCCTGAAGGCAGCCACCCACAGTCAGTGCAAACCCGGTCCCACAACTAGATCCATAGTCACCAGAGCCTTTCACAAGGCAAGGAGGAAGTCCATAGTCCATAAACAAGGTTCCAAGTCCACAAGGCAAGGTCCGTAGTCACAAACAAGGTTCAGAGTCCGCAGGGCAGAACAGGATCCGAAGTCAAAGAAGCAAAGTTTATGAAGGCTGGGAAGTTTGTGCCCAAGCAAACAATTGTTCCCGATGAAGACACCCTCCCATGGCCACTGGTTAAATCAGCTGATCCAGTTGTTCCTTGTGAGAGGGGTGGGGCAGCTTCCCTGCCAGCAGCCTTGCAGACCTCCTCTGAGTTTCCCTCTGCTCCACTCTCAGTGCTCTCAGATCGGGTAGGGGGGCAGCTGTTCCTCATCAGAGGGAATCTTTTACCTCTCATCACCACTGCCTGTCTGCAGCCGATCCTCCCCTGCATTTGTGAAGGCAGGCAGCTCCCTGTCTTGTCGACAACTTCCCCCAATACTGAGGGGCCCTGGGACAGCATCGTCCTCAGCCCCTGGACTCTCCGGACATTCCAGGGAGATGTGCCATGCCCATCGGATGGTCCCGGCTCCAACTCCTCCTCTGAACCAGGATCCAATGGGGCCATGACACTATCCTCCATGCAGTGCCCCCTCCCCTGAGACCATGTGGACCAGGGTGCTCTAGGTACTTGGTGTGAATAACCAAACCGGGACAAGGGCAATGCACATCCTTGGCATCCACCCATGTGAAGTCCTCCAGTCTGTAGCCCTTCCAAGCCACCAGTTACTGGAAGCATACCCACATCCAACAGGAATCCCGAATACTGTCCACCTCATACTCTGGATGTCCCTGTGTGGCCATGGGACCAGGGGTTTGTGCTGCGGGACAGTGGGGACTGTCTGCTGCCACAGGAACTAGTAAGGAGCAATGGAACACTGGGTGGATCCTCATACTTTAAGGCAGGGTTAGCCGGAAGATGACCGGGTTTATCACAGCTTCGATGGGAAACAGGCCCAGATAACAGTGGTCCAGTTTTTTAGAAGGCTGACTCGAAGGAAGGTGCCAATGACAGCCAAACCCAATCCCCCAGAGCTAGCAGTGGAACGTCTCTGTGGTGGTGGTCAGCAAACGTCTTGTAGTCCTCCTTGGCCTTGTCGAGCTGGTGTTTTTCACTACCTGGTGACAGCCCGAAGCTCTTGTAATATACGTTTCAACCGCTGGCACTGGAGAGTCCGATGGGGCTAAAGGAAAAAGGTGCAGGTGGAAGCCGTAACTGGTGAAGAACGGGGTCCTTGGGTGGAGGTGTGTTGTGAGTTATTATATGCAAACTTGGCCACCAGTTGCACATCTGCCCAGTTGTCTTCCTGCTGATTAACAAAGCACCGGAGGTATTGTTCAAAGGCTAGCATACATCCGTTCAGTACCCCCATTGGAAGATGGGCCAAAGAAAGACACACCGGATCTCGAGTTCTTTCAGTAGAGCCTGCCAGAACTGAGCGTGAATTGTATTCCACGATCTGTCCAAAAACAATCTGGCAGTCCGTGCAGCCAGAACACATGGCGAATGAATAATTGGGCAGTGGACCGAGCTGTGGGCAGACCAGAACACAGGATAAAATAGACCATTTTGGTGACCATATCCACCATGACCAACACAGTGGTGGATTCCATAGATGGTGGCAACTTGGTGATGAAATCCATAAAGATTCCCTCCCCCCCCCCACTGTCTCTGTGGTATGGGCAAAGGGTTTCAGCAGTCCAGGAGGAGCACCTGTGGCATTTTTGGCCTGCCTACACTGCACACATGAGACCACGTACTCAGTAATACAGTATCATGTCGAAGTTGCGGCCACCAAAAAGTCCGGGATGGCAACATTGCACAATGAAAAAGACCAACAATGAAGTTATTTATTTATTTAGCATATGTCATAGAGCAGAGGTCCCCCCCAACCTTTTGGGCACCAGGGACCGGTTCCGTGGAGAGAGGTTTTCCCACGGACCGGAGGGTGCGTGGTTTTTGTGTGCTTGCCTGCATCCCGCGGATGGGGCTTTGCTTGTTTGTGCGGACCGGTTGCTGGCATGCTGCAGCACGGTACTGGTCCATGGACCGGGGTTGGGGACCCTGTCATAGAGTACATGGATAACAGTAGTAAAAATATATAAAAGGAGCCCATAATACTATGGTACACGTATGATGGAAATATAGAGTTAATTTCTAAGGTAAGAGGAACTCAAGAAGTTACATGTAATTGTAGGTTACATTTTGAAATACGTTTGGTTCATGAGAATGGAATAAGTGTTCTATATATTAATACCTAGGTCATTTAGATATTAATATATAGAACAATTATTCCATTCTCGTGAACCAACATATTCTAAAATGTAACCTATAACTATATATTAGGATGAACTTGGAAGATGAATATGCGTCCTGCACCCACGCACCTCAGGGCCCCCAGCCAGGCCACTCACGTCCCGTCACATGCCTCGCCTCGCAGCAGCGGCACATAAGCAGCAGCCCCATCTAGCAGAGCCCGCGTGGCTGCTCGCCCACTCTGTCCCACCGTATGGTTGCGGCAGCAATGGGGCAGGAGGCCGCACAGCGTGCTGGTGCCACCATGAGGTTAGGCAAGGCAGGTGTCAGTGGGGTGGAGCTGCCCCATGTGCCCCGCCACCGCAAGGCAGGTGACGGGGTGGAGCTGCCCCATGCAACCTGCACCTGCACACCTCAGGGCCCCCGCCAGGCCACCCACGCCCCGCCACCTGCCTTGCCTTGCGGCAGTGGCCCACCACCAGCAGCCCCATCCAGCAGAGCCGGCGCAGTTGCCCACCCACTACATCCCACCGTCTGGTTGCTTGTGGGCTGCATGGGGCAGGAGGCCATGCAGCGCACTGGTGCCACCAAGAGGTGAGGCGAGGCAGGTGGGCGGGGGAGTGGAGCTGCCCCACGCACCCTGCACCCACGCACCTCAGGGCCCCCACAGCCAGGCCACCCCGCCTAACCTAACCCCCCCCCCCCAGGGCAACCACAATGCCTAACCCTAACCCCCTGCAGGGCAACCAAAATGCCTAACCCTAACCCCCCCGGGCAACCACAATGACTAACCCTAACCCTCAATGAAATCAAGTTTGACACCCCTGATTTAATGGTAGATTTAAAGGGAATAATATTTTGACCCTCAGACAAGATGAGTGCAAAAAGAAAGAGCTATTCTGTCGAGTTCAAGAAAGGATCGTGGAGGATTCTCGGGGCAACAATCTTATGCCTTTCTGCAAAGAGAAGAAGTTGGATCTCTGTATGGTCCGAAAATAGCGAGCATATTACGATACCCTCACGAAAACAGGCAAAAATGTACTTGAAAAAGACTGGCCCAACTCATCAGGAGGGCTTTAAACTAAAACTGAGGGGGGAGGGTGACCAATCTCTAGAATCTCTAGAACCCAAAACCACCACAAATCCCAAGAAAACAAACCAACAACGAGGTAGGCAGTGTTGAGAAAAAAGAAAAACTCAAACAACAATCAGGAGATACAGGAAACATACCCACGGACAGGCATAAAAGCCTTAATGCTTATACACAAATGCTCAAAGCTTGGGAACAAACAGGGCGAACTAGAAGCAATAGTACATGAGGAGGGTATGACCTAGTTGGCATAACAGAAACCTGGGGACGAAAACCCATGAATGGAATAATGATGGATACAAATTGTTCAAAAGAAACAGGTGTACAAAAAGAGGAGGGGGAGTTGCACTATATGTAAGAGAACACTACATGTCTGCAGAAATGCACATGACCAAGACAAAATCTCTCAGAATGTATATGGGTCAATATAAAAGAGAAAAAAGTGACATTACCATAGGTGTATATTACAGCCACCCAACCAACCAGAAGAAACAGATGAACTCTTTGCCAACCAGTTAACAAATGTATGTAGGAAGCACACCACAGTAGTAAATGGGAGACTTCAACTATCCAGATATCAACTGGGAGACAAACTCTGCAGCGAGTGGGAGATCAAACAGATTCCTAACCAACCTAGTCGACAACTTTGTCACCCAAAAGGTGGAGGAGGGAACTAGACGCAAAGCTATACTGGACTTTATTCTTACAAATAGAGAAGAAGTGATAGAGGAATCGAAATTGCCGGAACCTTGGTGAAAGTGACCACGTCATACTGGAATTTAATATAATGCAAACACTAGCAATAGAAACAATCCAACCAATGTCCTAAACTTCAAAAGAGCCGACTTTGACAAGCTCAGAGAACCTAGGAAGATCCCATGGATGAAAATCCTAAAGGGAAAACAACCAAGAAGTGTGGGAAACCCTGAAAAACACGATCACAAAAGCCCATACCAGCACAATACCATTGAGAAAGAAAACAAGAAATCCAGGAAGAAACCAGCATGGCTGCACAAAGATCTCACTAACAAACTAAAAGACAAAAAGGACAAATACAAAAAATGGAAAGAGGCACATAACCAAGGCCGATTATCAGCAGACAGCCAGAACATGCAAAGAAGAAGTCAGGAAAGCAAAGGCTCAGAATGAATGAAGACTTGCAACAGAAATTAAGGACAATAAAAAAAAGTTTCTTCCAACACATTAACAACAAGAAAAAAGTCAAGGACACTGTAGGCCCACTAAAGAGAGAAGATGGCAAGGAAATTACAGGCAACAGGGAGAAAGCTGAGCTGCTTAACTCATACTTTGCATCAGTCTTCACACAAAAAGAAACCATAGCCCAACACACCAAAAAAAAAACCACTGCAAAAGACATACTAGAAACAAAAATCAAAATAAGCAAGAAAATGATAAGAGAACACCTCAATCTTGACAAATACAAATCACCAGGACCTGACAGATTACATCCCAGAGTTCTGAAAGAGCTGGCAAGATGTTATCTCAGAACCGTTGCACTATATCTTTCAAAAATCCTGGAGCACCGGGGAAGTACCCGAGGATTGGAAAGGGCTGATGTGGTCCCCATATTCAAGAAAGGAAAAAAAACGGACCCAGGAAACTACAGACCAATCAGTTTAACATCAATACCTGGGAAGATCCTAGAAAGATAATCAAAAAACAGATCTGCGAACAACTAGAAGCAAACAAAGTCATAACTAGCAGCCAGCACGGGTTTGTTAAAACAGATCATGCCAGACCAATCATTCTTCGATAAAGTGACTAAACTAGTAGACCAGCGAAACGCAGTGGACGTAGTATACCTAGCTTTCAGTAAGCCATTTGATAAAGTAGACCACAACCTACTCCTTGGTAAGCTAGAAAAAGGTGGAATAGACAACATCACCACCAGATGTATCTGTAGCTGGCTAACAAACCATACTCAACGAGTAGTCCTCAATGGCACTACATCCACATGGAGAGAAGTAAGCAGTGGGGTACCACAAGGTTCCGTCTTAGGCCCAGTACTCTTCAATATCTTCATAAATGACGTGCTTCCGGTTCCGGATCGCGGCGCTGGCGGCCAGGCGGAGAGAGTCGTCTCTTCGCTGGCCGTTTTCCCTTCACCGGTAGACCCCGGACAGGGTCGAAAGTCACCCTGGAGGGGTGACTACCGTTGAGGAGGACCCTCGTCTGACTGCGGAGGGGCGGCAGCTCCTTCCATGGTCCGAGGCAGCTCCTTAGGGCCGATGAAGAAAAGATCGGCTATTAACATGGCCGATCACTTAGCCGCACCAGCCGAATGTCACAAGAACATCTCTAAGCGTAAAGAACCACCGTGGAAGATCCGGGTGAGACCCTTCCTTTCCTTTCTTTACCCTATCCCTGTGAAAAGCCCCCTTGGAATTATTTCCCCCTTTGATAGAGCAGCGTTTGCTTACTTGGGAAGATAAGCTTTGGAACAAAAGGAAAGAATAATTATTTTAATGACTATTTCTACTTTTGGATTCTCTGGGGTCCCGAAAAACCCCTATTATAGAATTTTTTATTCTATTTACTTGGAGAATATTGTTTCTTTTATCTTTTTAACTGGAAAAAAACTTTATAGGCATCTGGAAAAAGATCTATAAACCTACTGGGGACATCTTGTGGCAAAATTTGACACTGCATTACTTTTTTTTTTGATTTTGAGGCTGGCTTTGACCTTCAACTTATCATAAAAGGGAAAAGATAAAGAAGCTGAAACAGCTGGGTGGTGAAACTAACTGTTAGAAATTGTGGAGGTGGACACTGGCTGACTGTTATTAAATATAGCCTCCACTAAAAGATTAAAGGACTATCTTTTAATCACCACTGAAATGGAGGAACTTTAACCACCACTTAACTACAATCTCATACTGGAAAAATTCTTGAAGCCACTGAGCAAATGGACTCCAAATGAAAGACCTACAAATTACATTTCAAACTTTAACTGATCAATTTACAGGCCAAGGAATAGCAGAGGAGAAACAGACCAACATCCAAGAGGCCTGTATACAACACTACGTAAACCCAATGAGATGGAGGAACCTTATCCACATCTTAATTATAAACTTATACTGGAAAAAAATTATGAAGTTACTGAGCAAATGAATTCCAGAATGGAAGCCAAAGATGTTCTCCAAAACTGCAAACTGATCTCCAGACTCCAATTGACTATTCTACAAGCCAAAAACAACAGAAGGAACAAATCAACACAAGAGGACTTGAACACTATTCTATATACAATCCACTGAGATTTCTGATGATCAAAGAGTGACTTCAATTAAACCATATGCAACTTCAAAAGCAACAGGAATTGATGTTCAAATATGATTTATTGAGAACTGTGACAACTTTGATAACCAATTACTAATTACAACATTGGACATAACCGATTGTGCTACTCAGCTTAACCAAATATTGAGATTTTGAAATTTTAGGGCAACAACGGAATAATTACAAAGGAGCCAGTTCCCTAAAATTGATAATGGGATGCTCTCCTTGATTCAAATGATATCTCGAGGAATGAAGGGAGACCTATTTGATGATATAGAGGCTCTGTTATGGAACCTGCTTGGCACAAAAAGAAAGCCAGAGCAAGACTTAAAATGGATTTAAAATTTTACTTAATGGGTTAAAAAGGCTTTTTAGAGATATGGACTGATTTAATGTTTAGGATTTAGACCTATAACCGAGATGAAAATTTATTGGTCACATTATAGATTGGAATTGTAATATCGAAAAGGTTTTAAATGAGGAGTTACTAGGATAAGAAATAGAATATATATGAATAGAGTAAGAATGTATTTTTTGGAATAATAGTTTATTTTAGGTATGATAATCACTTTGTAATGGAATGAGAACAAGGAAATGGATTGTGACAATGGAAGACATGGTATTAGTAAATGAGAGTTATTAGAATAAGAAATAGAATATATTGGGAATGTAAGAATGTAAACTGTTGGAATAATATGTTTATTTTAGACATTATAATTATTATTTATGAAACGAGGGAAATAGGGATACCCGAAGTGTAAACATATGCTTATTTAAGGCTAAATTGGAATATGGTAATTGGAATTTAGTAAGCTTAAAAAACAGGATTTGGACTTGTATAGGTAAAATGTTATTGATAATTCTATTGATTGATTGAATTTATTTAGAAATGTATTAATTTGAATATGCTTATATTAATTGAGGGAAATAGAGAGGGAACTTTTAAGGAGTTACCTGAGCTATACATGTATGACTTTGTTTTTTTGGATATTGATTACCCCATCACCACGTTTGTTTTCCTAAGCACCTTGATGTAAAAATTGAAAAATTAATAAAACTTGTTTAAAAAAAATATCTTCATAAATGACTTAGATGAGGGAATTGAAGGGGAACTTATCAAATTTGCAGATGACACCAAACTGGACAGGAGTAGCCAACACCCAGAAGACAAACTCAGGATCCAAAAAGATCTTGACAAACTTGAACAATGGGCCCTCCAACAAAATGAGTTTCAATGTGGAGAAAAGCAAAGTCTTACATTTAGGCAGGAAAAACCAAAGGAACAAATACAGATTGGGCGAGACCTGGCTTGGAGGCAGCAACTGTGAGAGGGACCTTGGAGTCCTAGTGGACGATCACTTAACTATGAGCCAGCAGTGTGCAGCAACAACCAAAAAAGCTAATACAATCCTGGGTTGTATAAACAGAGGCATAGAATCAAGATCACGCGAAGTACTAGTACCAACTTTATAAAACCCTAGTAAGACCACACCTCGAATACTGCAGCCAATTTTGGTCACCATATCACAAAAAATGTTGAGAGTCTGGAAAAAATTCAGAGAAGAGCAACTAAGATGATCAAGGCCTGGAGACCAAAACATACGAAGAACGGCTGCGGAACTTGGGTTTGGCCAGTCTAAGAAAAGAAGAAATAGGGAGACATGATAGCAGTATTCCAGTATCTGAGGGGCTGCCACAAAGAAAGGGGGCACGTTATTCACCAAGCACCAGAGGGAAGGACAAGAAACAATGGTTGGAAACTGATCAAAGAGAGAAGCAACCTGGAATTAAGGAGAAACTTCCTGACAGTGAGGACAATCAACCAGTGGAACAGCTTACCCCCAGAATCGTGGGCACTCCATCGCTGGAAGTTTTTAAAAAGAGACTGGACAATCACCTGTCTGAGATGGTATAGGTCTCCTGCTTGAGCAGGGGCTGGACTAGAAGACCTCCAAGGTCCCTTTCTATTCTATTCTATTCTATTCTATTCTATTCTATTCTATTCTATTCTATTCTATTCTATTCTATTCTATTCTATTCTAATTCTATTCTATCTATTCTATCTATTCTATTCTATTCTAACCTCAGTCAACAGGTGGACGAGGGAAATGCTAAGAAGTGGAAGTGTGGATCAGGTCGGCAACCATTATTTCCTGAACTGGAAGACAACATCTGTGACTGGATTGCTGACAGGAGAGCAAAGGCTTTGGTTGTGCGCAGGGCTGCTATTCAAGCATTTGCCCTTGCAATGGCACCACAGTTAGAATATCCCCAGAAGAATTCAAAGCATCACAACACTGCTGGATGGCTTCCTTCAGCGATATGAACTGTCTCTAAGAAGATCAACAACACTGTTCAAGCTGGAAGATACTGAACTTATTAAACATGCACTTCCATTCAAGTCCTTTGTTGATGGCATCGACTTTTCCTAAATACCAACTCTCCAACATGATTGCTATGGATGAAACTGCAGTGTTTATGGGCCAAGGATCTCAAACGACAATTGATCAAGGGGTGCCTCGTCAATCTACATTCCCTCCACTAGTTACGAAAGTGTACGTGTTCCTGTATTTTGGTAATTCATCTGGATGGAAAGAAAGCCCCACCTCTAATCATCACTAAGGCGAGAAAGATAAGATTGAACATGTTTCAGGCATTTATGTTCTTGAAATCTGAAAAGCCTGGTGCACACAAGCAGTTATAAGGAAGTGGGTCGATTTAATTGCTGCCACTTGCTTTGCGAGGTGGCCAAAGAGGTCTGCTAGTCTGGGATTAAGCCACACTCACGCGCTAAAGACATGAAGAAGTTTCCTTGCAGAGAGAAGAATAGATCAAATAATGATTCCCGCAGGAATGACTGCCTATCACCAGACTCTGATATTGCAATAAACAAGCCATTCAAGGACCCAAGGCAGCCATTCAAGGCAGCCAAGGACTGGTGGGCTGCAGCTACTGCCGGACACCTTCGGCCCCCACACGCTCGTTGCCTCCTGTACATGGAAAAATAAGACATCTCCCGAAAATACGCCCTAATGGGTCTTTTGGGCCAAAATAAAATATAGAAACACGGTAGGTAGGACCGTTCTATGACTGACTTAAATGACTTTAATAAAAATTAATACATACACACTTGCTGTAAGCTTTTTTTGTGGGATGGGGTTATTTGCCTTTTAATGCTCTCCACATTTAGTGTGCTCTCGGTAACTAAAGGCATGGGAAGATATGAAATTAAAGCAATCTTTATTCTGCAGAATCTAGCCTAGAATTTAGCAAGCTTAGAGGGCAAATAGTATTTGTTTCTGCAGACATGCATACATGGCATGGCATGTACATCATCAACGTAATTGGAAGAAGGCATCCAACTGCCAAAAAATGTACATCCTATAGAATATTTTTGGGAGGCCTAAGTGAATTTTCAGCATGGATTTACTACCAACATATACCATGAGATGCACACCTTTATGTATCGTGATGGCACAAATACTATGAATTCTAATACCATATAAGCTTCAAGATTTCCATAGGACATTCCTGGACTTCCCGTGTGGCAACATAGTGAATGGCTGAGCTGAGCCTCTCCTCAGCAAGATGACACCTCAGCTCTTAGTGCCCATGGAGAACACGTTGTGGAGTGCTGAAAATTCCTCCAGATCAGGAGTGAAAACAACTTATCCACATGGTTCCCAGATGGCTGCTCCTCATGTCCAAATTGTGGAGCAAAAGCTTTAGCGGTTAGCAGGTGAGTGGAGGGGCTGGGGGATGAGGAAATACGATCTGTTCAAGGCTGAGGTGCAGCCTTTATGGACAATAGTGCTGCCAATCCACATTTCTAACCACTTTTAGATGACCATTCTCTACAGTCAAAGACAGAATTCTGTCTTTTGAGGATAAGTATTTGTCTTAGAGCATTTTCTGGGGAATATAAATGAATCTGAGTGATAGAGTGAAAATGATTGAATGATTTTGTGCAAAAAACAAGATTATAATAATGTTAGAAAGTTAACAATGGATAAAAGAGACTTCCATTGACTTATAAATCTACAAAAGCTAACTTTATTCTCTTGATGAATCTATAGTTATGAACCTTTCAATTCTACCTAAACTTTGTTTACCCATGATCCTGCTTGCTCTACTATATCTCAAGACTGAAGATTGGAAGTTACTGTGAATAACAAAACTGGATGTCTCATAAGTGACTACAAAAGTAAACCTGGACTGACATCTATTGGCAGTTGTTGATAACTACAATTTCAAGTAATTTTTTTTTCATGTATCTCTTGTACCTTATTGAATTTAAAATGGCAAACTCGCAAACTATGGCTGAGTCTAAAGACTGTCTATGGACCAACCATTAAAGAAGAAGAAAAAGATGTCCTGTACTCCTAGTTTGATTAAATCAAAACTGACCCAATCCTTAGATGATAAATTGGATATTAAATTTTCACCCTTTGGAAAAAGATTGGAAAAAAATAGAGAGATGGACAGCTTTGAAAAAACAAATAAATAAAGAGATGAACAAATGTGTGGAGAAGTAAAACTAAAGACAGATTAAAGATTTTGGAGAATAAATAAGGAATTATGGGCACAGAGTCAAGATGGCCCTAGACAGCTTGTCACTGTTGGAAAATTCATCAAACTGAGTATTGTTTAAGACTTAGAGCTATTCCAGAGGACCCAGATGAAACATTTGGGAAAAGTGACCCAAGCCCTGGCTGATTTCCTTGATTGATAAGTGGTTTCCAAAAAGAAATTGACAAAATAGAATCAGTTCTCATTACACTACTATAAGAAAAGTTCCAAGAGATGTCTTGGTACATTTGTACAAAGAGTAACAAGAGAACAAATCCTCCAATGTCATTTCAAATCCAAATTGTACATCAACAATGTAGATGTAATTATTTTGAAAGCAATTCCTATTAGAATCCTATGCAAAAGAAAAGATTAATCTTTCCTGACTGAAATATTAAAACAACGAAGGATCCATTTCTGTTGAGAAAAGTCAGAAGGGATAGACTTTACCTTCCAACAAAAGAGATTTAGACTAAACACTGTGCAAAAAGGCCAGAGAATTTCTAGAGAAATGCAAAACTGAATTACAAGAGACCCAGAAAGGAACTAAGGAGAAAATGCTCAAACTGAGAAACAATGTATGACCAGCAAGAATAAGAAAAAATTATGAGGAGTTGAGGCTATTGGCATGGACTTTCCAAAAATAGTTCATTAACTATGAATACAGATGTTTTAACCTGGAACATAAATGGCCAACTCAACCCCCCAAAAAGGAAAAAAGCATTTCACTACCTAAAAAAAAATTAAAACAGGATACAATTTGTCTTCAGGTAACTTAGAAATAAAGATGTAAAAATAATTTGCAAAAAAATTAGGAGAAGAATTTATCTTAGCAGTATCAAACAAAACCAATGGCATTGTTTTATACATCACCCCTGATTGAAACCACAATTAATAACAGCCAGTCAGAATGGCAGATATGTGGGGGTAGAAATAGAACCAGATCGCCAAAAAACCTTTGTGCTGGGGAATTTATGCACCAAACGATAATAAAGATCTTTTACAAACATAAGATGGACCTAGTGTTAAATCTACCATATCAAAGTTGGTGTCTGATGGGCGACTGAAATGCTGTGGTGGTCCACAGTTGGATAGAACATCTGAAAAGATAATCAAAACTACCAAGAAAATTTGCCAAAGCCCTTCTTTCACCTTGCAGAAAATTTAACATTAGTGTATATGGAGACAAAAAAAATGGTATATTAGAGAATACACCTATTTTTCACAAAGCAACAATCATTGTCTAGAATAAACATAATTGTAGGAAAGACCAGGCTAAGCCCGAGGGACGTGTCAACGCACCATAAGTCTCGAGTCCCTTCGCACCCACAAGATATCTAAGTCCAGCCCACCTTGAATTCCATTGACTCTTATCTACTGCCTATTTGTTTTGACTGTTAGTAGTTCAGATTCTTATAGAGAGCATAAACTTGCAATAAACTTTTATATTCATTTGAACTGCTTGGAATTCCTGATTTCCCGTGATTGACATTAAACATAAAACATAGAATAATAGAGCTGAAAGGGACCTTGGAGGTCTTCTAGTCCAACCCCCTGCTCAAACAGGAGACGATATACCTTTCAGACAAATGGTTGTCCAGTCTCTTTTTGAAAGCTTCCAGTGATGGAGCACCCACAACTTCTGAAGGCAAGCTATTCCATTGGTTAATTGTGCTCAATGTTAGGAAATGTCTCCTTAGTTCTAGGTTGCTTCTCTCCTTGGTTAGTTTCCAACATTAGTCTTGCCTTTTGTACTTTGGAAAATAGTTTGACTCCCTTGTTTTTGTAGGAGCCCCTCAAATATTCGAACAGTGCTATCATGTCATCCCTAGCCCTTCTTTCATTAGACTAGACCACAGGTCGACAACCTGCAGCTCCGGAGCCGCATGCGGCTCTTTCAGCCGTCTCCTGCGGCTCCCATCCATGTGCAGTCCCCCCCCAAAAAAACGGGACTAAAAAATTTCAACCAATCAATTCAAACTTCTCACAAAAAAAAACCTTGTGAAGTTTGAATTGATTGGTTGAACTTTTTTTGGTTTGTGGGACTGCCCACAAGCTTTTTGGGGACTGCCCACAACCTCTTCTCTTCTTCAGACTGCACTACTGGTGGAAAGGTGAGTGGGCCCTTTTCTCCCTCCCCCCCACTCGGGCTCCCCCTCCTCCGACCACGCTGCGCCGTTTTTAAAGTAAACAGATCTTTATCGGAACTGCTAATTAAATGGCACTTCTTTAGGCCGATGCCAATCCCAGCTCTTTCCCACTCTTGCCCTAAAAGTGCATCAGATGCATTTGCTTCCCTCACAAACAGCTGCTTTTGAGACCCTTCTCTTCGCCGTGAAAAGTGGAGTCACTTGGCGAAGCTTGAAGGAGAGGCCGCCTGCTCTCACCTCCTGTGGAGCAGGAAACTGCTGCTTCCTCGCCCTCCCAGCGAAAGAACCCCAGAGAGCTGGAAGACGTCCTTTCTCCCACTTTCGCTTCTCATCCTCTCTTTTCCGAGCACCCCTCCAGAAACTCCTGGAAACTCCTCTCCATCTTCCCCCTTTCCCGCTGCCGGTTCTGGTCTGTGGATTCCGGCCGGGTTTTCCCTCCATCCGCCAGCCAAAGGGAGGAACGGAGCATCCCTCCAGAGCGAGCCAGAAGCCAACTCCGGCTCCCGCAGCAGGCTGAGATAGGTGAGCCCGAGCGGCCGTCTGCTGCCACCTCGGAAGATTTGCCGCAGCAGCTCCTTCTCCCCATCGGCCTCCTCCTCCGCTCCCCTCGGAACCTTCACGCCAAAAGGCGGAAAGAAGAAGTCCCAGAGAGGGAGAGCGCGGGGCGGGGGAAAGCAGTCTTTTCCGAGGGGAGGAAGCCAGGACGGCAGAGCCGTCCATACCAGAGTTGCACGGGGGCAGGGCCGTGTATGTCTCACCTTAGGCTTAGGTTCCACTCTTCAATCAAGCCCCCTGTTCCGCGCGCGCGCAAGCATGCGCACATGCGCGCACGCATTTTGCGGCTCCCAGTTTTTTCTTTTTTGAGGGAAACGGGTCCAAGTGGCTCTTTCAGTGTTTCAGGTTGCCGACCCCTGGACTAGACAATTCCTGTAACCATTCTTCTTATGTTTTAGCCTTCAGCCCCCTAATCATTTTTGTTGGTCTTCTCTGCACTCTTTCCAGAATCTCAACATCTTTTTTATATTGTGCCATCCAAAATTGGATGCAGTATTCCAAGTGTGGCCTTACCAAGGTATTATAAAGTGGTATTAACACTTCACATGATCTTGATTCTGTCCCTCTATTAATACAGCCTAGGATTGCATTGACTTTTTGGCAGCTGCCACACACTGCTAGATCATATTTAACTGATTGTCCACTAGGACTCCAAAATCCCTCTCGCAGTTACTACTGTTGAGCCAGGTACCACCACCAGCAGCAGCACATCCTACAGTAAAAGTAACTCTTTCCCATCTTGAATATTAACCACCACCCCGTGCTACTTTCATGTGACCTCCTCCAAAATACTGGCCATTGGAGCCCAAATCAATGGTGCTGTAGAGTGGCAAAAAGTGGCATAATGAAGAAGACTTAAATCAAACGCAGAAAGTAAAACCTTGGTCTTAAATCTATGGCTATACTTCATTTTCTTTGAAGAATATCCACCATTTGGGTCCATCAATATTAAGCACAGAGCATGAATATCCACACCTTTTGTCCATTCTCTGAGTTTTACAAAATAAGCTGAACTACACGGGTTCAAGACAAAATTCCATGTTGCCATACAGCAGTTACGAGTGTTTGGCATTCAGCTGCAGCACACTGCTGGTTCATATTTCAGAGATTGTCCACTAGGACTCAAAGATCCCTCTCACAGTTACTACCTATACCAGGTACTACTATTGAGCCAGATACCACCTATACCATACCTGTTCATTTGTTTTTTCTTGCCTAAACGAAGAAACTTACATTTTCACCATTGAATTTCATTGTGTTAGATAGCACCCAATGTTCAAGTCTGTCAAGATCCTTCTGTATCTTAAGCCTATCTTCTGGAGTATTGGCTATTCCTGCCAGCTTGGTGTTGTCAGTAAATTTGATGAGTTCCCCATCTATCCCCTCATCTAAATCATTGACAAAGATGTTGAAGAGCACTGGGCCTAAGACAGCATTAGGGTACTCCACTGCATACTTCCCTCCATGTAGATGTAATTCCATTAAGGACTACACGTTGAGTGTGGTTTGTCAGCCAGTTACAAATCCATCTATCTTACCAAGTAGTACATTGTGGTCTACTTTATCAAATTCCTTACTGAAGTCCAAGTAAACTATATCCACAGCATTTCGCTGGTCCAATAATTTTGTCACTTTGAGAAAGAAAGATTTGTCTGGCATGATCTGTTTTTGACAAACCCATGTTGGCTTCTCGTTGTGACTTTGTTTACCTCTAGATAATTCGCTGATTTGTTGCTCATCTTTTCCAGAATCTTCCCAGGTATTGATGTCAAGCTGATAGGTCTGTAGTTTCCGGCTTCCATTATTTCCCCCTTTTTTTGAAGATGAAGATGAAGACAACATCAGCCCTTTCCAGTCCAGCATCTTTGAAATATATGGTTCAGTGGTTCTGAGATCACACCTGCCAGTTCCTTAAGAATCTTGGGGTGTAATCCATCTGGTCCTGGTGATTTGAACTGGTCTAGGGTGGACAGGTGTTCTCTTACAATTTTCTTGGCTATTTTACAAAAAGATTGACCCCCTGCTGATTTTGTACATTTGCCCACTGACAAAGAAACGATCAGTCTATAAGTTTAATGGTAGGTTTATTTTAACAGTGAGAGAATAACAACAAAAAAATCCAGAAAAACGCATTTCAAAAAAGTTATAAATTGATTTGCATTTTAATGAGTGAAATAAGTATTTTTTTTTTCAACAAGTTTTATTGGTATTTTTAGTTTTACATCAATGTGCTTTAAGAATCTCCGTGGAGATAGGGTGATCAATCATCCAAAGAAAACAATATAATCAAACATAGATAATTCAATAATTCCTTAACATTACTTCTCTGTTTCCCTCAACCTAAAACCTAATATTAATACATATCTAGATAAAATTCAATCATTATATAAAAAAAAATATCGCTAGTAATTCACGAATCAATCAAAATCCTGTTTTTAGGTTGAACTATTTTAAAATCATTTTACATTTTGGCCTAAAATAAACACATAAGTTACATTTCGGGTCCCTCAATTTCCCATAAAACAATAACAATTTCTAAAACACATATATAGTATAACTATTATATTTTAATACTTCTCTCTTATATTCTATCAAATATATATTTTATAAGTCAATCCAAATCTCTAAAAGTTCCTCAATTATTTTAACCTAGTTAGATTAATGCATTTCTAATTAACATTCAATCATTGTAAATAAAAATAACAGTAATATTTCACTAATATCAATCCAACTCCTTTTAAATTTAAGATTTCCAATTTTCCATATTGCCATTCCAGACCATAATCAAATCAATTCTCTAAAAGCCTTTTTAACCCATCAGATAAAATTTTAGCACTCATTTTTAAACCTAATTCTAGCTTTCTTTTTGTGCCAAACAGGTTTCCACAATAGGGCCTCTAACTCCTCACATCGTACTGCTTGGCTATACACATTTTTCCACAATTGAGTCTGGTCGTAGTCCTCTTCTCTTTTTTCCAGTGTTGTCTGCATTATGTAATCAGTCTTAATCAGTATGGTAATTATTCATTGTTTATTCATATTGTCAGCATTATTGTCTCATATTTGGAAGTCAATTCCTGTTGCTTTTAGGATTATAAATGTTTTAGTTGAAATCTGCCTTTGATCATCAAAATTTTCCATCATTTGCATATGAGGTGTAGCATCTTCCTCTTCAATAGGTTGTAAATATATTTCCTCCATCTCGTTAAGTTGTGAATCTGGTTGTGTGTCATGATCAGTCAAACTTTGAGATTCAATTTTTAACTCTGGAACATCGTCTTTCCTGTGCTTTCTAAAATGTTCTTTTAGTTCCTCTTTCATTTCCAAAATTTTCTCTAGTATCAGTCCATAATCAAGCTGTGGGTAAGATTCCATTTCAATAATAAAGTAGTCTTCGTTTTTTAGTGAAAATTCAGCTTAGAAGGTAGATTGCAATATTATAAAATATAACATCCAAACAGAAATGAGAAAAAACAAAAAATCAAGCCCAACAAAAAGATACAGGCAGCAAAAGTCAAAGTCAGTGTTGTAAATGTCTAATTTGTAATCCAAGATAGTAGTAGAAGAAGATGCCTTAAAAGTCAGTTGTTATATTATAATCCTAAAAAAAGAGAGTCCATTTTTCTAGGAAATATATTTTGTATTATAAAGTCAAAGCGAATTACTAGTAGAAGATTGAGCTTTTCAATAGAGATAGGAATTTCTGGGCGTCACGCCAAGTTCAAAACAAAGTAAAAGTTCAGCTTAAGATAGCTACTTTGTAGCAAAGCCCTTGAGCTGGTTTCACTCGGATAGGAATGTCTGGGCTTCACGCCAAGTTCAGCACAACTTAAACCAGATACTTTGTTGCCACCCAATCCACGTGATTCCGCCCCGAGAGCCGAGAAAAAAAAATTTTGTTTAAAAAATAAACAGTAATGTTCAGAAGGGGGGGGAGGAAAAAGAAAACACTCCACCCCCCTCCCTAAAGGCTTCCACTTGAGCTAAAGACATACAGGCAAAGAGAAAGAGTCACAGTAAGGATTTTTTTCAGGATCCCCAAAATCCAACAGCTCAAAAAGACAATAAAAATTCATTATTTTTTACAGCTCGTTTTCCCAAGTATCCGAACGCTGCTTTCTTAGAGTAGGGAAATAGTTTCTAAAAGCTTTTGACAGGAAAGTAAATAAGGTATCAAGAGGGAAGGAAAGGTCTCACCCGGATCATCCACGGTGGTTCTTTTCGCTTAGATGTTGCTGTGACTTTTGGCTGGAACAGCTAAGTGATCGGCCATGTTAATGGCCGATCTTTTCCCCGTCGGCCCAAAGGTGATTTCTCGGACCGCAGAGGGAGCTGCTGCTCCCTCTGTGATCAACAAGTGTCCTCCTCCATGGTGGTTGCCCCTCCAGGGTGACTTTCGACCCTATCCAGGGTCTACCGGCGGGGGGAAACTGGCCGGCAAAGAGAACGAGCTCTTTGCGCGACCGCCAGCACTGTAACCGGAACTGGAAGTCTCTGTGAAATAAGTATTTGATCCCCTATCAATCAGCAAGATTTCTGGCTCCCAGGTGTCTTTTATACAGGTAATGAGCTGAGATTAGGAGCACTCTCTTAAAGGGAGTGCTCCTAATCTCAGCTGGTTACCTGTATAAAAGACACCTGTCCACAGAAGCAATCAATCAATCAGATTCAAAACTCTCCACCATGGCCAAGACCAAAGAGCTGTCCAAGGATGTCAGGGACAAGATTGTAGATCTCAAGGCAGCTGGGACCATAGTCACCAAGAAAACAATTTGTAACACACTACGCCATGAAAGACTGAAATCCTGCAGTGCCCGCAAGGTCCCCCTGCTCAAGAAAGCACATGTGCAGGCCCATCTGAAGTTTGCCAATGAACATCTGAATGATTCGGAGGAGAACTGGGTGAAAGTGTTGTGGTCAGATGAGACCAAAATCGAGCTCTTTGGCATCAACTCAACTCGCCGTGTTTGGAGGAGGAGGAGGAATGCTGCCTATGACCCCAAGAACACCATCCCCACCGTCAAACACGGAGGTGGAAACATTATGCTTTGGGGGTGTTTTTCTGCTAAGGGACAGGACAACTTCACCGCATCAAAGGGCCAATGGATGGGGCCATGTATGGTCAAATCTTGGGTGAGAACCTCAAGAAACGTCTGACCTCTGTGATTGCCAACAAGGGTTTTGCCACCAAGTACTAAGTCATGTTTTGCGAAGGGGTCAAATACTTATTTCACTCATTAAAATGCAAATCAATTTATAACTTTTTTGAAATGCGTTTTTCTGGATTTTTTTGTTGTTATTCTGTCTCTCACTGTTAAAATAAACCTACCATTAAAATTATAGACTGATCATTTCTTTGTCAGTGGGCAAACGTACAAAATCAGCAGGGGATCAAATAATTTTTTCCCTCACTGTAACCTGTATTCCTAATCTGTCTTTTATGGTACTGTTTTTGATAGCTTGGACTATTTTTTTTCCTTTGGTGTAAAGACAGATGCAAAAAATGAGTTAAGCAGTTGTGCTTTCTCCCTGTTGCTCATCACCTTCTTGCTATTTTCTCCTATTAATGGACCAATCATTTCCTTGACCTTTTTCTTGTTTTTTACATGTTGATAGAAGCTTTTTAAATTATTTTTTACTTTTGCCGCAAGCTTTAGTTCATTTTGACCCTTAGCTTTCTTGACTTCATCCTTGCAGGTTTGGGCTATATGCTGATATTCTGCCTTAGTTATGTGCCCCTCTTTCCATTTTTTATACTTGTCCTTTTTGTCTTTCAGTTTATCAGAGAGTTCTTTGTGCAGCCACCACCACCACCACCATCATCATCATCATTAAATAGAACATACATCAAAACACATAGGCCTGGAGCCTCCATCCACCGAACCAGAAATACTCCAGGCTTATGTTCCATCAATTTTCATTATATCATGAGCTAAGCATAGATCCCTTGGTGCCAAGAGGGGGCACAGTTAGGGCTAATATGATAAATGCAGGCTACAGTCAAACAAATGGAACATTAGCCTAATTTCTGGTCCTCTATACTACAGGTAGTACTTGACGTATGACCATTTGTTTAATGAGTGTTCGAAGTTACAATGACATTGAAAAAACTGCCTTACGACCGGTACTCGCACATACAACCATTACAGCGTCTCCACAATCAAAATTTGGGCATTTGGCAACCAGCAAGTATTTATGATGGTTGCAGTGTCCCAGGGTCACATGATCGCCATTTGTGCCTTCCCAGGGCCTTCCAACAAGCAAAGTCAATGGGGGAAGCTGTGTTTGCTTAATAATAATGTGATTTTCGTAATGACCATGGCAAAAGGTCATAAAATCGGGCACAACTCGCTTAATGACTGCATTGCTTAGCAAGATAAGCTTTATTTATTTATTAAACTTATTGGCCATCCAGCTTACCACAGGGTAACTCTGCGCAGCTTAAAATGTTAAAAGGATACAACTATACAAAACCTATATACAATACAAATAAAATACTATAAAAATATAAATACTCAACCCGAACTAAAAATGGGGGGAGGTGGGATCTGTTATTAATCTATCAACCACCCCCAATGTGAAACCCCTCCACTGGAGCCCCAAGCCAACTGCCAGATCCAGGTTTTAAGCTCTTGCAGAAGGTCAGGATGGTTGGAGCTGACCTCACTGAAGGGGGCAAGATGTTCCAAAGGGCAGGAGCAACAGCACAGAAGGCTCGTCTCCTGGACCCCGCCAGCCAGAATACTCTGGCCAATGGGGCCCACAGCATGCCTCCTCTAGTGGCACAGGTGGGGTGGGCCAATCCCATTGGGATTAGACAGTTCCTCAAGTAGCCTGGACCCATGCAATGAAGGGCTTTAAAGGTGATTACCAACACTTTGAATTGCACCCGGAAGCAAACTGGCAACCATTGCAGCTCATGGAGCAGTGGTTACATGGGCCACTCTTGGGGTGTGCTGTCCCACTCACTCACATGCACACGTAACGGTGTTTTAGTGGGTTTATTAATATTCCCCAGCAGTTCCTTCACCACAAACCCAGAACTGTCCCAATTAAGTCCAGCCAAAAGCAGACCAATGCTAGTCCACAGATCAATAGTCAATGAATCCACAAGGCAAAATTAAATTCACATTACAAGAAGGTTCAAGAGGCAAGAAAAGTCCAGAGTTTACAAGGCATGATCCAAAGTCAAGGCACGGTGTCAATCCAAAGCAAGCGAGGAATCACAACAACCAGGAAACACACAGCTAGGAAATGAACAGGTTCCCAACATCATCTCCATCTGTCTGCTGTGCTAAATAGCCAGCTTCTGGTGCAGCCCATCAAGAGGGACGAGGATGCGTGATCAGGCTGACCTTCTCTGTTCCTGCCTTTTCTCTGCCCTAGGTGTTCTCCTATCAGGTGCAAAAGGCAGTTCCTCTTCCTCATCACTGACCAGCTGCAGCTGCATGCTTTCCCCACCTGAAGCCTCAGGGCTGTCCTGCTGCAGCTGTGCTTCAGCCAAATCCCTCACACCCGGCTGCTTGGAACCATTGACCAACTCCCCTCCTGACGTGCCTGGGACTGGTTCATCCTCCTCTGAACTACCATCTGGAGAGGTATCTGGGGAAGCGTCTGGGGGAGTCATCACACTGGGCCTCAAAATCTGCCTGCACCACTGCACTCTGCACCAAAGGCTCTCCTAGCCATGACTGCCATCTGCTCTTCAAGCAGGAGTTGTGAGTCCAGGAGAACCCCCAAGTTGCAGACCTTATCTGTCTGGGGCAGTGCCACCCCATCCAGAACTAAAGATGTCAAAGTCCAAGATCTTGGGGCTCCATGCACCCTAAGCCATTTGGTCTTGCCAGGGTTCAGTTGAATCCTGTTTTCCCCCATCCAGGCCCCCACAGCTTCCAGGCACCGTGAGAGGGCAGCAACAGCATCACTTGATTCACCTGGGGCGGAAATATAGAGTTGGGTATTGTCAGCGTACTGCAGATACCTCAACCCATGGCCATGGTGACGGATGATCTCACCCAATGGCTTCATGTAGATGTGAAAAAGGAGTGGAGAGAGTACCGAGCCCTGCTGCACACTACAAGAAAGTTGCTGTGGGCTGGATCTCTCACTCCCTATTAACACCTATTGGGACCAGCCTTGGAGAAAGGAGCCAAATGAGCGCAAGACTGTGCCACCCAGCCCCAGCCCCCATAGTCGTCCCAAAAGGATACCATGGCCGATGGTATCAAAGGCTGCTGAGAAGTCAAGGAGATCAAGGATGGTTGCACTACCCCCATCCCACTCTCACCAGAGATCAACAAGCATGACCAATGCTGTTTCCATCCCATAACTGGACCTGAATCCTGACTCGAAGAGGTCCAGATAATCCATTTCATCCAGCACCCTCTGAAGCTGCCAGGCATCCACCTTTTCCACCACCTTCCCTAGGAAGGGAAGATTGGAAACAGAACAAAAATTGTCCAAGCTGGTGGGATCAAGCAATGTTTTAAGGAGACAACGAACCAGGGCCTCCTTAAAAGGCCCCAGAAATGTCCCCTTCTGCATTGACAAATTAATCACTGCCTGAACCCATCTGCTAGTCACAGTCCTGGAGGCTTTCACCAACCAGGAGGGACAAGGATCTAACTGACAAGTGGCAGCACTGACAGCATCAAGGACCTTGTCCACTTCCTCAGGTCTAACAGGGTCAAACTATTCCCAGATAACCAAGCAAGACCTCTCTCCAGGCATCTCACATGGACTTGCTCCATGCATGCAATCTAACCTGGAATGAATCCAAGCTATTTTGTCCATCAGGTATTGAACAAATTAACAACAATAACAACAACAATAATAAAAAGTTGGAAGGGACCTTGGAGGTCATCTAGTCCAACCCCCTGCTCAGGCAGGAAACCCTATACCATTTCAGACAAATGGTTGTCCAGTCTCTTCTTAAAAACTTCCAGTGTTGGAGCATTCACAACTTCTGGAGGCAGGTTGTTCCACTGATTAATTGTTCTAACTGTCAGGAAATTTCTCCTTAGTTCTAGGTTGCTTCTCTCTCTTTTTTATATAAATATTTTATTAATTTTCTATTTTTACAAACAAGTACTTAATAGACGTGTTGACTGGGTCCATTAATAATTCTGTGGTACATATAAGCTTCTTCAAACTAAATCCAATATTACACCATCCAATACCTCCTCTCTTCTTCCGGTAATAAACATTTTTCCACATTAAGCAAATACAATTCTTCTTATTATTAATAGATATACAGTTGAATATCAGCATTTATTACAGTTTTCTAATAATATCAATGATATCAGTTTAAAATATCTTTTCTAACAAAAACATATCTTAATTGCATTTGCACTCAATATCCATTTATTCAGTCAGTATCCTATTTTCGCTTTTTTTTTTCAGTTTTAATTTCCCATCCATATTCAAAATATCCCAATCATTTGTAGTTTCAAAACAAGTTATATTTGGGTAACCAAAAGCTTCCCTTATTCAAACTTCTTAGCATTTTCTTATTTCCCTTTTCATGCCCAAATATGATATTCTGATTACCAATCTTATCTATCTAGTTATAATAATATTTCTATTTCTAGCAATCTATTCTTAACCATATTCAAACATCTAATTGATAATAATATCCCCTCTAATAGGTCAAAGCTTCTGTTTTCTTCAGTCTTACTCTAGCTTTCTTCCTTTGCCAACTAACTTTCCAAGTCAATGCATTTGGATCATCAAATAATTCTTCCTCTATTTTTGTGCATATTATTTGGAGCAAAAGAAACAATTTAGTTAAAGTATTTTTGGAAGAGCTAGTCCATTGATATTCATTAAACAGCCTCCCTCCTTCTCCAATTCCCCACAGTTCTGGTAACAGCTCTATCTTCCATTCCATCGGCTTTCCTTCCTTATCCTCCAGTATGCTCTGAAATCTTGGTTGATAAAATGCCTTTTCCATTTCCAATATTATCATTATGTCTTCTAATTCTTCATTTGTCTGAGTCTGGCCGTTAGTTTTTTCCTTTGGGTACTTTGCTAGTTCCTTCTCTGTGGTTATTTTCTGGATTTGTAGATTTAAATTAGAAAATTGTTCTTTTATCTCCTTTGTGTTATTTTTAATCTCATCACGAGCTAAGGCAATTGTTTCTTGTACTAATTTCAACATGGAGAGAATTTCTTTATGTGATTCATCAGTATTTTCTTGGTGGTATGTCAAACTGAGGCTTCTAGAGACAGACATTAAGGATGGTTTTTTACCATTTAGAGCTAAATATGGAACATCCATTTTATTTTTTGTAAATGGCCTTTATAAAAATCTGTTTCAAAACTTAGGAAGTTTCAGTTAATTATTATTGGAGCTCCAGATTATCCAAGCAACTTATCAATCCTTTCTTAAACCTCCCCTAAGCAAATATAAGTAAAATTCTAATTTTTCTGTCCAATGAGAAATATATCCTTTCTGTCCAGGGAGAAGAAAGAACCATTAAAAGTTGTTTGTCTGTCAAGATTTATAATCCAAAATGTTCCATCATATCAGGCAATAGTGTATATTTCTTCTACAGGAAAATAGTTCCATGATACAGTTCTGAAAGTCAGTATTTGTATTCGTAGTTCAGACAGGCCAATTTTAGAATAGTTTATTGTCTCTGCCACACAGATAAGCAGCCCCCAAGCCTTTTCTTTCTCAGCTGCAATCTTCAAAAGTAAAAGCTTCCAAGACCAGCCAGAGTCTTATCTAAATCTGGGCTTCAAGCCAGGTTTCTTTTAGGCATAATAAGTTGTACTGCCATAAATTCACCACTAGATGTCATTGATGCCATTTTCCAGTTTTTTTAAAAAAAATCCAAAACTTATATTGCAGACTTTTCAAGTCTCTTAAAAAAAATAATAAAAAAGGTCTTAAAAGCATTTTTAGTCCCCAAATTTCCAAGCCATATTTCCAAGCAGTTAGCGCAGCAGCTGAGGGATTGTGGGGCTCTGCGTCCTACGGCTGATTTCTCTCTGTTTTGGGACCCTAAATGGGCCAAAAGCCACCCTGGAGAGGTGGCAAAAAAGGAGGGAAGCCCCGCCGAGCCTGGGGAGACGGAGGTTGATCCGGACGTCCGGGGAAAGCTCTCCAGAAACCAACAGAAGAAAGGCTAGCATCATTCGTGAGTCTAGCCCAAGCTACATGCAGCCGAAGCCAAAAAGCACTAAACTAAGCGATCGAAAACAGCGTGATTGAACTGGGTAAGAATATTGATTCTCTCTTCTACCTGACTGATTTCCTGAAAAAAAGGGAAAAAACACCAGAAGTAAAAATCCTCTGAAAGTGAGAGGGGGGGGGGTCTTTGCTCCACCCTCCTCTAAATGGAAGCGGCGAATTAAATTTATGGGGAATAAAAATACACAGAAATAAAATTAATATAAGATTTAAACTTGGAAAAGGTGAAATCGATGGAATTTATTAAGAGTTTCCTGGCAAAAGATTATTGACGGAGATAAATGGCTTATTTGTTTTGAAAATTGAAAGATGGACTGGTGCTGACATCTAGTGGTGGATGGAAATACTGCCCTAAATATACAGCCCAGAAAAAAAACTTGTTATTGTGACCTTCAAAGCTTTAACCAAACAAAGAACAGCTGTAATAAAAGAAAACATCGTGGACTATCTCTATAAAATTTAGAAAAAAATTGACCTTCCTGGACTATAAATATTTTTTAAACTGTAACTTTAAAGCGATTGGCAGAGAAAGGATTTTTGGGCATTATGGAGCATCAGAGGTCTGCAGGAAGAATATATCAAGAAAAAATAAATACTTTCCAGGAGGAAATGTATGTTATGTTACAACAAATACAAATGACATTAATTTCAAACCATGAGGAAATTAAAAATGAATTTGAAAATTTAAATGAATGCATTCTTAATTTAACGTCACAACAAATGAAGGATCAGAAAACAAAAAGAGAGAGAGAGAGATCATGTAAAGCAGACAACTGAATATAAACTAGTGGAAAGAAACTTTGAGATGGAATTTAATAATGGAAAGATTCAGATGGACAAAAGCTTCCAGGAAATACTGGACACGGAAAAGACAACCTATACGTCAAGAATTCGAGAATAAAAAGGTGATGGGAGAAACTAAGAGAGAAAGAAAGAAAAAGATCTCTGAGGAATATTTTCACAAAAACACTTTAATTGACTTAGCTTTTGTTCTGACAACAACATTTACAAAGCCATGGGAAGATCTTGGGATTCAACGGAACATACTGACTAGGAAAAATGTTTGGCAAAAAAAAGGGCTAAAGCCAGAATTAAGAAATTAGATGATGGGATTCGTTTGATGGAATATTTTAAAGATTAAACACTTGTTTGAATATGGCTAAAGAAATAAAATTTTAAATACAAATGAATCTCAGCTTAGGAGGGATAGGCTTCTTAAGCAATACAGTATTTTTTTTGCCTATGATATGAGAAATATAAAAATGTGTGGGAAGATTTATATGAGGGAAATGTATTAAATATTTAAATATAATGGATTTTGAAGATTTGAATATGTTTTAAAAAATGAAACATTATTAAGGTATTTAGTTTAAGAGGGATATGCTTTTTTTAGATAGTATATTATTTTTGTCCTTTCTTCTTTCTATTCCAAGATATGAAAAATGTAAGTGTTGGGATGGTTCATATGAGGAAAAAGATTTCAATATATAAGTGTAATTAACTCTAAGAAAATTTTAACAAGTAAAAATGCTTTCTTTTGAATATTGTAGGGAAAATAAATTTAATTGAGAACTCTAAAAACAGGATCTATGACAAGGTGATCTAGATGATTAATTAGAAAACAAGCTTAATAATGAAGTGGAGGATATTCATAGACATTTGTTATTTTTCAAAAAATTACCAAGAAATGTTCTAATTTAAGGTTGATAAAAGAGAATATTATTGGAAGAAGAGAAAATTACTATGTGGAATATGGAACTATAAAAATTAAATGTTATTACAGTGTGAACACTGTAAATTCAAAATTTTTGTGGCTAACAAAGAGTTAGTGGGAGACTATATATATATATATATATTCAAAATTGTTGTGGCTGACAAAGAGTCAGCGTGATGAATTACTTGTGGAAAATGGAGAAAACTATAAGACTAAGTTGGAATTTATATATATATATAAATTATATATATATAAATTATATATATATAAATTATATATATATATAAATTCCAACTTAGTCTTGTAGTTTTCTCCTTTTTCCACAAGTAATTCATCACGCTGGCTGAGGAATTCTCGGAGTTGAAGTCCACAAGTCATAAAAGGGCCAAGTTTGAAGACACCTGACTTATACTGTACCTGTACATTTGGTTTTTCTTGCCTAAATGTAGAACTACTTTTTTCACCATTGAATTTCATTTTGTTAGATAGTGCCCAATGTTCAAGTCTGTCAAGATCCATCTTAAGCCTATCTTCTGGAGTGTTGGCTATTCCTGCCAGATTGGTGTCATCTGCAAATTTGATGAGTTCCCCATCTATCCCCTCATCCAAATCTTTGATGAAGATGTTGAAGAGCACTGGGCCCAGAACAGAGCCCTGGGGCACTCCACTACACACTTCCCTCCATGTAGATGCAGTTCCATTGAGGACCACACGCTGAGTACGGCCGATCAGCCAGCTACGAATCCATCTGGTGGTGATGCTGTCTAACCCACATTTTTCGATCTTATCAAGTAGTAGGTTGTGGTCTACTTTTATCAAATGCCTTACTGAAGTCCAAGTAAATTATATCCACAGCATTCCTCTGGTCCACTAATTTTGTCACCTGGTCAAAGAATGCAATAAGATTTTTCTGGCATGGTCTGTTTTTGACAAACCCATGTTGGCTTTTAGTAATGACTTTGCTTGCCTCTAGGTGTTCGCTGATTCGTTGCTTATCTTTTCCAGAATCTTCTCAGGTATTGAGGTCAGGCTGATAGGTCTGTAGTTTCCTGGATCCATTTCCTTTTTCCTTTTTTGAAGATGGGAACTACATCAGCTCTTTTCCAGTCCTCTGGTAGTTCCCCAGTGCTCCAGGATCTTTGAAAGATATAGTTCAGTGGTTCTGAGATAACATCTGCCAGTTCCTTCAGAACCTTGGGGTGTAATCCATATGGTCCTGGTGATTTGAACTCATCTAGGGTGGACAGGTGCTCACTTAGCATTTTCTTGCCTATCTTAACTTGTGTTTCTAATCTGTTTTTTACGGTACTTTTTTTGATAGGTTGGACTGTTTTTTCCCTTTGTGTAAAGACGAATGCAAAAAACGAGTTGAGTAGTTCTGCTTTCTCCCTGTTGCTTGTCACCTTCTTGCCACTTTCTCCCTCTAATGGACCAATCATTTCCTTCACTTTTTTCTTGTTTTTTACCTGTTGAAAGAAGCTTTTTTTGTTATTTTTGACTTTTGTCGCAAGCCTTAGTTCATTTTGAGCCTTAGCTTTCCTCACTTCATCTTTGCAGGCTCAGGCTATTTGCTGATATTCTGCCTTAGTTATGTGCCCCTCTTTCCACTTTTTATACTTGTCCTTTTTGTCTTTCAATTTATCAGAGAGTTCTTTATGCAGCCATGCTGGTTTCTTTTGAGAGCTGTTATTTTTCTTCTTTGTTGGTATTGTGCTAGACTAGGCTTTTATAATCTCACTTTTCAAAATTTCCCAAACTTCTTGAGTTGTTTTCCCTTTGAGGATTCTCATCCATGGAATCCTTCCCAAGCTCTTTCTAAGTTTATTGAAATTAGCTCTCTTAAATTCCAAGACTCTAGTTTGACTATGTTCTATTGCTTGTGCTTGCATAATGTTGAATTCCAATATTGCATAATCACTTCCCCCCAAGGTTCCTGTGGCTTCTATCATTTAATCTCTGTTAGTGAGAATTAAGTCCAATATGGCTGATCCCCTAGTTCCCTTCTCTACTTTTTGGGAGACAAATTTGTCTGGTAGGTTTGTCAGGAATCTGTTTGATCTTCCACTTGGTGCAGAGTTTGTCTCTGAAAGAGAATCCATAAGAAGCGACCTGTTAAATCAGGTTGCGATTGGTTAAACTGATCTAGTATTTGGTGTTCATAGAGTGGCCAAACAAATGCATTCTAGAAGCTTACATATATGGCCAGGAAAACGCCAACCTTTTTCATTGTCGCTTCCTAACAGCTGATATATAAAGCATGTTGCCTCCGATTCCCTGCAAACTCTGTTTTTTCAACCCTAGAATTTTTGAAATTCTCTTGCTTCAACTGGGGATAAGGATGTTTAGTAATTTAAAGGTCCATGGGCTTCTAAGCAGGATAAATCTATGAGACAATGAGGAGAACCTCAAGTAGATTCAGAAAATATCACCTATCAGAAGCGTTCTGGTTCAGGTCTAATTTGGTCCTGTCATTATGACGTGGAAAAGGAGATAATGTTAAACTTCACTGGTGTATAATCTTCTAGGTGTCTCTTAATCCTTTTCACAACCTGCAGCTCCTCCATGAACCACAGGGAGAGTCGGGAATGATGGGCCAAGTGAGGCTGCACAGGCACGATCCTGTCCAAAGCCTTGGCTGCCCTTAGGTTCCAGGTTGTTACCAAGGCTTCGACAGGGCCATGCATCAAAACCCCTGGGATATCTCCCAGTTCCCTCTGGAACCCATTAGGGTCCATCAGTTGCTGGGGGCAGACCAACTGAATGGGTCTGGCCTCCCTGTGAAGGGGGAGAGAGAGTCTCAGGGACACCAAGGCGTGATCTAACCATGACAAGGGAGATAATCTCAAATCCCCTACCAAATCACTTTGCCATTGCTCTGACAAGAAAATCATATTGGGTGTGTGACCACTGTCCTGAGTTTGACCCGTGATGATCTTGGATAGGCCTATGGCCACCATGATGGTCATGAACTCCTGGGCTGCTTCCAAGGCCGAACACAGGGATGGCAGGTTGAAGTCTCCCAGAACCATAAGTCTGAGAAACTCCACTGCCAGCCCTTAGATGGCCTCCAGCAGCTCAGGCAGGGAGGTTGCCACACAGCAGGGAGGCTGGTATACTAGCAACAATCCCAACTGATCACATGATCCCAGCTTCAGAAACGTTCTCACAACTAGAAACCTGGGGAGTAAGGCCTCTGAAGGCCAAAGAGACTCTGATGACCACTGCAACTTCACTTCCCCTGTCCACAATAAGATCTTGAATAAGGGGAGCCTTATTATTGACCAACCTGGCGTTCACTAGCAGCAGCTGAAGCTCTGGGCCTCCAAGGGTATGCTGTCCAGGAACTGTGTCAACTTTGAAAATGAGTGTGGCTGCAGCCATTTTCCCTACTCATTTTTGGTTGACACATAGCACGGAGGGAGGGGGGTTTACCAGGTGCTTCACTAGACTAAATAGACTTTCTCCCGTGGGAACCAAGGTCATCGGCTGCTCCTGGGACTGCAGGCTGGGCATTTTGTGAAAAGCCCGCCAAGACGTTGTATTGGGGAACGTAGTAGCTTGCATAGCTTTAGGGGTGGGATTTCTTAACTTTGTATTGGGGATTGTTACGTGTCTATTCAGACTTGGTTTCACTTTTGATGTGCCGATACTTTGTATCAATAAACATGTTCTTTGAGGAATTTGCAAGCCTTGGAGTTCTGCTTTATTTGTCTCTGTCTGTCGGAACCTTGACATTAAACCAAGTCTCCTAAAAACTTTATTTTTCGGGGTGCTGGGCCCCGACCGCCTACCCACTCACTTTTGGGAGAGCGGTAAAGACTCGGTGAAGACTCGAGATGGAGGAGAAAGTTGAAACCGTTGCTAGCGGCAACGGGACTCAGGCTGTTTGAGCGCAGGCTGACGCTCCAGCCATTGAGGAGACATCACTGGCACGGGCTCTGCCGAAAACCAGGTCGAGCCAACCTGGGAAACTGGTACCGCAGGAAGGAACTACAGCCTTAGCGGACCTCTTCCAAGCCAAGGCTGCCCCTCAGCGCAGGAGCACTCCTGTAACCGCTGGAGAGGAGCTTTTATTGCTGCCGTCCCAGGGTTCTTCATCTGCAGACGGAAAGAAAGGAAAGGGCTCGATGGGATGGGACAACTCCGGAGAGTGGAGATTTCAGTCAGCAGTCCACAGCCCCTCGCTCGAACAGCTGAAGGAGAAGTTCGGCCGGCTGGAGGTAAAAGATATGATTCCTGTTGCCCAGGAGGTGGGTGCCGTGGGGAGAAATGCCAAAAACTACCCATCTCTCCCTCCCCCTTGCCGGAGTTCCAGCCCAGCCACCAGAGCCCGTGCTGCTTCACCCACCCCCCAACCAGCTGCGATACCGAGCCCTGTATCCCAGCGAAGCCCGTTGCCATGGCCTCAGGATGCCAGTCCCGAAGCCCAGCCAAGAGAAGTCCGGAGAGTGGTTCAGCCACGTCCCCAGGACCAGCAAGCTGCCCAAGCCGAGCAGCAGGTGCAGGTGGCCCCATGGTTCGAGCCGCCTCCCATCAAGCCCACCTTTGATGGGGACCCCGAGAAGTTGACCTTCTTCCTAAACCAGGTGTGGGCTCATTTGGATTGCTACGCTTATGCCTACCTGGATGGGGCTATGATGGTGAATGCGGTAGCGGTAAATTTAGAGGGGGAAGCGGCCGATTAGGTGACCAACCTCCATGATGAGGGGGCTCCTGAATTGCACGACATTAATCTATTCATGGAGCAACTGAGGGGTCAGTTTGAAGATGAATCCCGAGTCCTCATGGCCAAGAAAGAAATCCACTGCCTGAGGCAAAGAGGTCGCCCCGCAAAGGAGTACGCCCGTGAATTCAGGAGAGTTGCTAACTGGTTGGGGCAGTGGCCTGAACGGTCACTGGTCAATTACTTCAAGCCTGCATCATTCAAGGTTTTCCTAATCTATTACGTGTTACTGTATGGCAGTGGCGCTAGACATCAAACTGGACCGCCCCAAAAAGTCAAGCACCATCGAACCCAAGCCGCCGCGTGTCCAAGAGAAATGCCTCTATGGCCGACGTCCCCAAGCCTCTGCAGCCACCAGCATCTCCCAAGCGCCAGCCAGGGCTCCCATCAAGTGCTACCGGTGCAGTCAGATGGGCCATTGTGCTGTGGAGTGCCCCGCTCCTCACCCTCAACCCAGGAGCGTGCCAGATGCTGCTGCGAAACCGTGAAGAGCTCCCAGAGGAGGAAGAGAAAAAACCAACTGGGCACGTCAAGGCCCGGGTGTCGAAGCCTCCCCTCCCGCCGAGCTTGAAGCCAAACCCCAAGCCGAGCTGCAGCAGATGCCGGCACCGTACAACAGCGACGAGGAAGGCGAGGAGGACCCCATGGTGAGTCGGCCCATTCCTCCTTTTGCCATTCCCGCCAGACTGATAGTGCCAAAAACAGGGGCTCACATGAATCTGAGTGTCCTAATAGACTCAGTGTCATGCCTCCGTCCGAGCCTGACTCCGAGGACGACATGGAGTTCTCTGTTGAGGCCCAGGAGGGGGTGTCTGTGGCTTCGGAGGACTGTAGGGAGGAGCAGGCTGAGGCAGGCCAGGGCCCTTCTGGTTTGGAACAGGGAAGGCAGAGTTCAGGCGAGGAGCAAGCCCCCCCCACCTGATCCTAGAGCAAGGAGAGCAGAGAGGAGGAGAGAACAATGGAGGCAGGCTCACTTGCTCGGGAGGAGAGTGTCCCACCCCACTCCACAAGGCACACCTGGGGATTAGTATTTAAGGAGACGCTGTGGGGTGAGGCATTTGCTGGGAACAAACATGGGATCTTGAGATTGTCGTGACTTGTGCTCTTGTAACCTGGACGCTTTGTATTCCGGACCAGTTTGTTTCCTGCTTCCCGATCACAGCTTACATTCCTGATCTCTCCTTGCAGTTGGCAGTTTGCAGTTTGCAGTTCGCAGACAAGCCGAGAGTAAAAGGACTTTTTACGTTTTCTTGTTATCTGTCTTGTCTTGAGAATATTGTAAACTTTCCTGGCTATCTTGGTTGAACTCTTGCCAGCATATGGGGGAGCTTTTGGGTAAACATTGGCAGTGATTCCAGGAATGTTGCTTTTGCCAGCCAACTGCTTTGCCTCCGTTCGGGGCCCTGGGTCATCACACTCAGGGTGCTCTCGGTGCTTAATTTACCCACTGTACTGAAACTGGGCATCCGAGCCAAGCTATTGCCTCATCCCATGGGGTTTGAGCAGGCCGACGGGTCCCTCATCGGAGGTGCCCCTGCCACGCACCTAACCGAACCTGTACATTTAAAAATGGGTCAGCACTGGGAAACCATCCGTTTTGTGGTGGTTCCAAAGATGACTGAAGCAGTAATTTTGGGGCTAGCGTGGCTTGACAAATGGCATCCTAACATCTGGTGGGAGGAGGAAATGCACAAATTAAGACTGGGGACAGAACCCTCCCCACCTGATACTGATGATAAAACAAAGACACTGGCCATCTGCGAAACTCATGGGGAGTCCCGTGAAATCCTAAAAACTGTAGCTGAAAAGCTGCCGGGGATTCAACTTGTCCCTACTGAGTACCGTGATTTGGCAGAAGCCTTTAGTGAGAAGGAATGTGACATCCTCCCCCCACACCGGGCTACAAACTGTGCTATTGAAATTCTGCCCGGTGCCAAACTCCCCAAACCAAGGATGTACTCTATGACACCCAGAGAGGTGAAAGAACTAAGAGAGTACATTGATAAAAACTTAGCTAGGGGTTTCATTCAGCCAGCCAAATCACCCATGGCCACTCCCGTGCCTTTCAAGGAAAAGAAAGATGGCTCTCTTAGATTGTGCGTTGATTTTAAATCTCTCAACGCTGTCAGTATGGAAAATATGTACCCCCTTCCCCTGGTGAAGGACATGTTAGCCCACCTGGCTAAAGGAAATTTTTTTACCAAGCTGGATTTAAGAGCTTATTATCGGATCCGGATTAGGGAGGGGGACAAATGGAAAACAGCCTTTAATTGCCCTTTGGGGAGTTTCCAATTTAAAACGCCTTTTGGACTGCAAGGGGCCCCTGCTGTATTTATACAATTGATAAATCAAGTGCTCCATAATCATTTATACAAGGGGGTTTTGGTTTATCTTGATGACATCCTTATCTACAGTGAAACCATGGATGAACACATCAAATTGGTCCGTGACATATTAAGGAGACTGTTGAAAGCCAAACTGTATGCAAAACTGTCAAAGTGTGAGTTTCACCAGACACGCCTTGACTATCTGGGGTATTGGATTTTAAATGAGGGGATAGAAATGGACCCTGCCAAAGTCAAAGCAGTTCTAGAATGGCAACCCCCACGCACCCACAAACAGCTTCAAAGTTTTCAGGGGTTTGCCAACTTTTATCGTCAATTTATTCCCTCTTTTGCAGAGATAGCCATGCCCATCACCGATTTACTCAAAACAGGCAAAGGGGGGGAAAAACCCCGACCTTGTCAGCCATTGCAATGGTCATTAGAGTGCCAGGCAGCATTCGAAAAATTAAAAGAGACTCTTTGCAGCTGAACCAGTCCTTAAACACCCTGACCCCAGAGAACAATTCATCATTCAAGCTGATGCAAGCGACATGGCCGTAGGTGCCATTCTTTTACAAAAAAATCACAGAGGAGAGTTACAACCTTGCACTTACACTTCCCGGAAATTAACTGAGACCGAAAGGAGGTGGGCAGTTTGGGAGAAAGAGGCTTTTGCAGTTCGTTGGGCTTTGCTGACATGGCGTCACTTCTTGGAGGGGGGGGGAATACCTTTTGAGGTATGGACTGATCACAAGAATTTGGAGGCTCTCAAGACCCCCCGCAAATTATCCCCCAAGCAAGTTTGGTGGGCTCAATACTTCAACTGTTTTAATTTCACTTTAAAATATTTCCCTGGAGGCAAGAACTTTTTGGCTGATGTCTTGTCTAGAATGCCCCAGTTCAAGAGCAACCGAGAGGAAGTGATTAACTCCATTGTTCCTCTGCCGCAATCCGCTTCCCAAACAACAACCAGATCGCACACACAGAGACCCCCTGCTGGTCCTGACGATCGATCGCTAAAGGAATTGAAGGAGAAGTTAGAGACTGATGCCTGGTTTAAAGATAACAAATCTATATTCACTTTAAGGGGGGGATTAGCTTGGAAAGGTTCTAAGTTATACCTCCCTGAAGGCCTCAGACTCCAGGTGTTGCAACGGAGTCATGACGCTAAGCAAGCGGGTCACTTTGGATTTTTAAAAACATTGCATCTAGTGCGCAGGCAGTTCTGGTGGCCAAGAATGAAAAAGGACATTGAGAGTTATGTAAAAAGTTGTGCCACTTGTGCTACCATGAAGAAGCGTCCTGGAAAACCACCAGCTTTATTGCAGCAAGTGGCCGACCGCTCTCAGCCTTGGGAGGAGATAGCCATGGATTTTATAGTAGAATTACCTGAGAGCAAGGGAAACACTGTGATATGGACTGTGATTGATCTATTTTCCAAACAGGCGCATTTCATCGCTTGCTCAGGACTTCCCTGTTCTCAGAAGTGAACCAAACTGTTTTTGAAGCACATATACTGACTCCATGGTGCCCCAAAGAGGATTATTTCTGACAGAGGGGTCCAGTTTACTGTAAAGTTCTGGAGGGAGTTTGTTAAACTGATTGGGTCCTCCCAGGGGCTTTCATCTGCTTTTCATCTGAATACTAATGGAGCTGCTGAGAAAGCTAACGCAATGGTGGAACAGTACCTCAGATGTTATGTAAATTACCAGCAGTCTAATTTGGCTGACCTTTTACCTTTTGCAGAGGTAGCCTACAATAATACTGTGCACAGTAGCACTGGTCTCACCCCATTCAAAATAGTGACAGGTCGAGATTTTGTGCCCATGCCTGAGTTCCCACAGGAGCCTCCTACTTCCCAGACTTTGGACCAATGGGTGACATCTTTCCAGGGGGTTTGGGTGAATGTGAGGAAGGCATTGACCAAAGCTACCAAGGTTTACAAGGAGCAAGCAGACAAACGACGTTCCCCTCAAAACCCTTTTTATGTTGGACAATTAGTTTATCTTTCAACTAAATATCTATGGTTAAAGTTGCCCAGCAAAAAATTGGGTCCGAAATTCCTTGGTCCTTTCCCCATTATCAGGATCATAAACCCTGTGATGGTGGAGTTAAAACTTCCACGATTGTTGGGGAAAGTTCACCCAGTGTTTCATTGCAGTCTTTTGAAACCTGTGTCAGAATCCACTTTAAGACCTATTCCAAAAGAGCCGCCTGGTCCAATGGTGGTAGAGGGAGAGACGCATTATGAGATAAAACGTATTCTCAATTCTAGGCTGTACAAGGGAAAGTTACAATACCTTGTCCAGTGGAAAGGTTACCCCCTTTCGGAGGCTACATGGGTGAAATGTACAAATGTGAAGGCAGATAGGTTGATAAAAAAGTTTTATGATAAATACCCTCACAAGCCCCGAGGGGATACCTAACCTGATTTTTGTTTCCCCTGCAGGAGACTCTTTCTTTCTGGAGAGGAGCTGTCAACTTTGAAAATGAGCGTGGCTGCAGCCATTTTCCCTACTCATTTTCAGTTGACACATAGCACGGAGGGAGGCGGGTTTACCAGGTGCTTCGCTAGACTAAACAGATTTTCTCCCGTGGGAACCAAGGTCATCGGGTGCTCCTGGGACTGCAGGCTGGGCGTTTTGTGAAAAGCCTGCCAAGAAGTTGTATTGGGGAACGTAGTAGCTTGCATAGCTTTAGGGGTGGGATTTCTTAACTTTGTATTGGGGATTGTTACGTGTCTATTCAGACTTGGTTTCACTTTTGACGTGCCAATACTTTGAGGAACTTGCAAGCCTCAGAGTTCTGCTTTATTTGTCTCTGTCTGTCGGAACCTTGACATTGGGAATGAGATCAGGGGGTCAGAACACGCTACCAATATTGTACATTGGTGGTGTCTTCACCTGCAATGACCTGTCTTCTGGCTCTCATGCCCATCACCACTCTGATGCATTGTCCTGCCCTACATCCCCCAAGGCAATCATTTCCCCTCCTCCCAAGTTCCATTCCCAATTGTAAGTTGAGGACTACCTGTACTAAGTTATAATATATATTAAGTATACTACCATAGTATTTATACAGGGAGGGTTATTGTTGGGAAATGCCCAGGCAGGCAGGGAGAAGGAATCAAGCAGGGAGTTAGCCTGATCTCTTGTGGCTGCACAATTCAAGGCTAACTCCTTGCTTGATTCCTCCTCTTTGCCCGTCTGGTCATTTCCCAGCAGTTATATAGTAAGAGCCCCTCACCTGGCTTTGTGGCTCAGCATTGAGTGAATGTAGTAACATTAGCAGAGAATTCTAATGCATTTGAAGTATAAGAAACTGCCATGCAGAGAAACAGAGGTTTTTTTTTTACCATTTTACTGGTGATGGTGATGGCTGCGGTATTAGTGGGGTTGCTCTTGACAATGGAAAGGGGGGTTTATGACCTCTCGGCGCCATCTTGCCACAGCCCTGTTGCCATGGCCACCTTGGCACCACCATCTCGGTGCGGAACAAATTGTCATGGGAAACTCGCCACGGGACAACTCGCTGTGTCCCCTTCAGCACTTCCCTTCGTGGGAGGCAGCCATTGACCACGGTCTCATGACAGGTTGTGTCTCCGGACCCAGGTCTGGTCTCCCATGGGCACGGCCAATCGGTCAGGTTGGAGTGCATCTGTTCTGCATGACTGCGGTGTTGTCACTACCCACGCACAAGAAGCGCATCCCACCTGCTGCCCTGTCGTGGCATTGCGCTGCCCAAGTGTGAGAGGCGTATTCTGCCCATTTGTTTTTCCCTGCAAGGGCGGAAGGCCTCCCTGGCAGGCGGCAGGCAAGATGAACGTCTTGTACGCAGGCAGCAATGGTGACACCGCAGACAGCAGCACGTAGTGGATGCACTCCTACCTTGCTGACCAGCCACGCCTGCGGGAGGCCAGACCTGGTTCTGGAGACGTGGCCTGTTGCGACACTGTTGTCGGTGGTCGCCTCCTGCAAAGGGAGGTGCCGTGGGGGGGCGGCAAGTTGTCCCACGCTGAGATGGCCGCACCAATATGGCTGCCCTGTGATGGCCATGGCGACATGACCATGGCAAGATGGTGGCTCCAAGATGGCACGAAATGTCCCATTCCGATGGAAAGGGTGGTCTTCATGGAGAATAGCTAGGAACTATGAAGCCTACAGGATGTCCAAGCAAGTTTGAGACCTGTCATACACAGTGGTGGATCATTTTTAGATCTCGAACGATCTTCACCATATGTATGTTCTTACCTTCTGGAATTAAGCAGATAGGTGACAAATCACCCTTTAATGGCAACTTTCCAGGTTAGATGCTATGACACCCAAAACCTTAATGAGTCACTAAAGGGGTGGGACCAAATGAATTCAGCCCATTTGAAAACAATTGTTCAGGGTTCCAGGCTTATGAACAGTGGGAATGGAAAACCTTGCAGTCCTGCTTCGGCCCTTATGTTTGCATTTTGAAGCCAAGGATCACACATCCATATTTCAGTCAAGTGTTTACGAACAGGTGCTTTGCGAACTACAAATGGGACCCTGGGGCTTAGGCACTGCCCTCCCGCCCCTTGAATTATGGAACACTCTGACCAAGTGTCAATGTTCTCAGGCTTTTAAAAGAAATAGAATGGCTTTTATTGGACTGATGCAGTTTAATGTTTATGTTGTTCCTGTTATTTTTATGAAAGCCATTCTTAGTTCTCATTTAAGTTTCTTTCAAAGTTTTGTTATTCCCAGCTGTGTGTCATAACAAGTAAAAATACTGAAAAAAATGGTAATTGAAGTTTATAGAATAAGAAACCCAGTACCGATAATCCTTGACATATGACCATAATGGACCCTGCCCATTACAGTCATATGCTGTAATGGCAGTAAAATGGGTCAGTCGTGTGACTGATCCACTTTTACTACCTTTTTTGCAGTGGTCATTGAGTGAATCACTACAGTCATTAAGCAAACGCCATGGTCACTAAGAGAACCAATGGATCGCTATGGGTGCAGTTTTGACAAAACACAGAAGTGCCAGCTTTCAGCAAAACTGTCGTAAAATGTGGTCACATGACCCCGGGCTGCTGCAAACAGCTTTAAATGCAGCCATATTGCTGAGTGCCCGAAGTTTGGTCATATAACCATGGTGGGGGCCGAACTGTCCTAACTTTTAATCCAGGTTGTAAATCCCCTTTTCCAGGTCATAACTTCAAATAGTTGCTAAGCGATTGGACATAAGTCAAGGACTACCTGGAAGAAACAGACAACCCAGACAGCCAAACCCCTACCCCAGCCAGCAGTAAACTTTCTGGGCTGTCTGTTTCTTCCAATTAATTGTGGGGTTGTGAAGCTCCAGCCACTCAGATCCCAAAATGATTGGAAGGTGGAGGTGGTTGGTCACATAGAGCAGCGGTCCCCAACCTTTTGGGTGCCAGGGACCAGTTCCGTGGAAAAAGGTTTTTCCGCGGACCGGAGGGGGCGTGGTTTTGTGTGCTGCCTGCATCTCGCGGATGGGGCTTTGCTTGTTTGTGCGGACCGGTTGCTGGCATGCCGCGGCCCGGTACCGGTCCACAGACCGGGGGTTGGGGACCCCTGAGATAGAGGGTTAAAAATTCAGTATGTGCGGCTATTGTTATGTGCAAGGGGTCTGTGGAGTCTGTAATCAGACCCACTTTCAAGGTCCAGTCATTGACTGTTTTGACCTGCATTAGGGAGCTCAAAAGGGCAGTAGGGATGTTTAATGCCTTAACTGTTGTGAAGTCTATAAAACTGGCTGTTGCGCCTTAATCCAATAATGCAGCAACAGTTTCTTCCCACCCACTGGGTAGGGACAATGCCACATACAGTGGATATAAAAAGTCTACACACCCCTCTTAAAATGCCAGGTTTTAGGATGTAAAATCAGATCAAGATAAATCACTTCAGAATTTTTCTACCTTTCATACTTTTATACATATAAACTGTACAATTCAATTGAAAAACAAACTGAAATCTTTTAAGGGGAAAATAACAATAAAAAACTTACAATAATGTGATATCATAAGTGTGCACACCCTCTTATAAGTAGGGATGTGGCTGTGTTCAGAATTAACCAATCACATTCAAACTGATGTTAAATTGTACTCGGTACACACCTGCAATCAACAACACATCCATCAAGACCAAAGTGGGTTTTTACCCAAAAGGCAATTAAAGGACAATACAAGGACAGTTCTGAATGTCTTAGAGCACCTACAGCAACACAAGGAAAAGCAAGCTGCATTAGTTTTTTTAGATGCAGAAAAAGCATTTGATAATCTCAGTTGGCTATTTCTGTTTAAAGTATTGGAAGTTATGGATTTGGGTGAGAGCTTTGTAAAGTGGGTTAAATCAATATACACTACAAAATGCACAGATTATTGTTAATGGTGGCCTCACAAAATGCTGTTATTCAGAAGGGAATGAGACAAGAATGCCCACTATCCCCACTTTTATTCATATTACAGTAGCTCTAGAAGTTCCGAATAGGTATATAAGGAAAGAGAAGAGATAAAGAGATTAAAAATTAAAAAGGAGGTATATAAATTAAGACCATTTGCCGACAATGTGGTATTGATACTGGAGGACCCATTGAAAGTTGTAGAATTACACTTCCGGATTTGGTGGCAGCGCCCGCGGACGTGCAGAGAACTCGTTCTCTTGGCCGTCCGGTTTCCCCCCGCCGGTAGACCCTGGACAGGGTCGAAAGTCGCCCTGTAGGGGCGACCACCGTAGAGGAGGGCACTCGTTGATCGCGGAGGGAGCGGCGGCTCCCTCTGCGGTCCGAGAAAATCACCTTTGGGCCGACGGGGAAAAGATCGGCCAGTAACATGGCCGATCACTCAGCTGCTCCAGCCGAAAGTCACAGCAACATCTAAGCAAAAAGAACCACCGTGGAAGATCCGGGTGAGAACTTTCCTTCCCTCTTGTTACTTTACCTATTTCCCTGCTAACAGCTTTAAGAATTATTTCCCTACTTTGAGAAAGCAGCGTTTGATCACCGGGGAAACGGGGCTTGGAAAAATATTTATTGTCTTTTTATTATTTCACTTTGCTTATATAAGCAGTTGGAATTCGGGCATCCCGGAAAAAAAAACTCCTTACTGTGACTTTCTCTTTCGGCTTGTTTATTTCCAGTTTAGGTGAAAATCCTAAGGGAGGGGGTGGAATGTTTTTTTTCCTCCCCCCCTCCTGAATAGTATTGCCTAAAAAACTTTCTCTCCTCTGGGCGGATTTACGTAGACTGTTTTGGATACAATGTAATCTGGGACTTGGCAGGAAGCCCAGAAACTATGTGATACATTGTAACTCTCTCTAGTTGAACTTCCACTTTCTGATTCTGGCATGATGCCCAGACTGGATTACAACATAACAACTGACTGCTACTTGGGATTTTTGTTGTTTTCTTTATTTCTGTGCTGGACTTGACTATTGGCTTTTTGCTATCTTTGATTGGAAATATATCTCTGTTTGGACTCTATATTTTATAATGCTGCAATTTATTCTTTAAGCTGAACTTTTTTTAAAAAAAGAGGATGGAATCCTACTCACAGATTAATTATGGACTTATATTAGAAAATTTTTTGGAAATGAGAATGGAATATAAAGAACATATCAGAATGCTTAGCAAAAAGTAGGACTTAGAATTAAAAATTGAAGCTCAACCTTTGATTGAGTATGATACACAATCAGATTTACAACTGAATGAGATGGATGAAATACATTTACAATCTATTGAATCTATTGAATCTATTGAAGAGGAAGAGGACACATCCCACATGATGGACATCTTTGATGATCAAAGGCAGAACTCAACTAAAACATTTACAACTTTAAAAGCAACAGGATTGGACTTCCAAATACGAGGCACCAAAAATGTTGACAACATGACAGTACAGACAACACTAGACAAAAGAGAAAAAGAACATGATTGGACTCAATGGTGGGAAAAGGCCTTTAGCCAGTCACTAAGATGGGAAGACTTAGAGGCCCTGCTGTGGAAACCTACTTGGCATAAAAAGAAAGCTAGAATTAGATTTAAAAATGAGAGTTAAAATCTTATCTGATGGGTAAAAAGGGCTTTTGGACATTGAATGAGCTAATACTTTTGAGATTTTTAAGGCTACTTTGGTTTTGGTTTGGAATGACAATAGGAAAAACTGGAAAATCTAAAATTAAAGGAGTCAGATCGAGACTGAGACTGGTGAAGTATTATTGATACTTTTACCTACAAGAATTGAATGGTAATTAGTGAGGTATTAAATGGACTAAATTGAAACAATTGAGGAATTTATAAAAATATTGGATAGAATATATGAAATAGAATATAGTTGAGAAATATTAAGATATAATAGTTATATTATTAGTTTATGATAGAAATAATTATTATTATTATTATAACATTATTACATTATTTTGTCTTATGTAATGGTTTTAAAATATATATAAAATAGAATAGAGATATAATTTGATTGAGAAATATAAATTGAAATTGGAATAATAGAGATATTTTAGGAATGCTCGAATTTTATACTATATGTTTATGCAAGACTAAATTGAAATAGATTATTTGAAAGTTGGTTAAGCCTGAAAATGGGTGAAAATATCTTTGATAAATTTTTGTTTTTTGTTTTTGTGTGTTCTTTTTTTCTTTCTTCTTTTCTTTTTTCTTCTTCTTCTTTTTTTATTGATAAAATAGAGAGGGAACTTTTAAAGAAGCAGTTTAAATTGTATATGTATGACTGTATTTTTTGTTGTGTTCTATGGAGTGCCCTATCTCCACGATGTGTTATAAGCACTTGGCTGTAAAACAAACAAAAACTAATAAAACTTGTTATGTAAAAAAAAAAAAAAAAGTTGTAGAATTACAACTTTCATTAAGGACCTTCCATTGAGGATCTGTATACTGCACAGGTCAGAAAGAGGGCTGAGAAAATATCTACAGACCCCTCCCATCCTGGACATAAACTGTTTCAACTCCTCACCTCAGGATGCCACTATAGAACATTGCATGCCAAAACAACTAGACACAAAGACAGTTTTTTCCCCTCATGCCATCACTCTGCTGAACACCTAATTACCACAGTACTATCTTGTGTCTATTTTCTCATGTAGTATGTCTGTATTATTATTATCCTTCTCATCTTTTCTACTGCCTTCTCCTATTGGTGTCTTATGATTATATTACCTTGTTGTTTGTATGCTTGTATGTACACTGAGTATATTACCTTTTTGTTTTTATGTACACTGAGAGCTTATGCACTGGAGACAAATTTGTTGTGTGTCCAATCACACTTGGCCAATATTCTATTTCTATTATTTCTATTTCTATTTCTATCCTATCCTCGAAAAAACCTAAAAGAATTTGGCACCGTAGCAGGATTTAAGCTTAACAAAAGACAAAAGTTTTAACTAAAACATGGGGCAAAATGACCAATTAAAATTGAGGAATAAAACAGGCTTTAAGGTTGAGAATAAGGTAAAATATTTAGGGGTTACCTTGATGAATATGAATTGTATGCTTTACCAAAATATGTCAAAACGTGGAATGAAATAAAAAAAGACATTTCACGATGGGATCAGCTACAACTGTCTTTTTTTTTTATATATATATAACAAGTTTTATTGAATTTTTTTGTTTTACAACCAAGTGCTTAAGACTCATCGTGGAGATAGGGCACTCCATGGAACAAAGTAAAAAATATAATCACACATGAACAATTTAAATTACTTCTTTAAAGTTTCCCTCTCTATTTTATCAATCAAGAAAAGGAAAAAAAAAACTATCAATAATATTTCCACCCGTTTTCAGGCTTAACTAACTTACAATTAACATATTCCAATTTGGCCTTACATAAACATATAGTATACAATTTGGGTATCCATATAATATAGATTGTTTCTAACATATACATATTATTCCAATTATTCACTTTATACTTCTCAATTAAATTCTATCTCTTATTCTATTCTATTTCACATACATATTTTATAAATGAACATGACTTTAAGTATTTTAAAACCATTTTACATTTTAGCCTAAAATAATAAAACAATAATTATTTCTAAAATAGACATATAGTATATTATATATATATATATATATTAATATTTCTCAACTATATTCTATTTCCTGTACTCTATCAAATATTTTTATAAATCAATCCAACATTCAATCATTGTAAGTAAAAATATCAGTAATATTTCACCAATCTCAATCCAACTCCTTTAATTTTAACTTTTCCAATTTTCCGTAATTGCCATTCCAGACCATAATCAAATCCATAATTTACATCAATATTAACTCAGACCAAAATCTTAGACCTTAAAAATCTCAAAAATATTAGCTCAGTCAAAGTCTCTAAAAGCCATTTTACCCGTCAGATTAAGTTTTAACTCTCATTTTTAAACCTAATTCTAGCTTTCTTTTTATGCCAAGCAGGTTTCCACAATAGGGCCTCTAGCTCCTCCCATCTTAATGTTTGGCTATACACATTTTCCCACAATTGCGTCCGATCATAGTCTTCTTCTCTTTTTTCCAGTATTGTCTGCACTATGTAATCAGTCTTAATCAGTATGGTGATTATTCGTTGTTTGTTCATATTGTCAGCATTTTTAATGTCTCGTATTTGAAAGTCCATTTCTGTTGCTTTTAAAATTATAGATGTTTTAGTTGAATTCTGCCTTTGGTCATCAGAAATCTCCATCATTTGCATATAAGGTGTAGCATCTTCCTCTTCAATAGATTGTAAATATAATTCCTCCATCTCATTAAGTTGTAAATCTGGTTGTGTGTCATGATCAGTCAAAATTTGAGATTCAATTTTTAACTCTGGAACATCCTCTTTCCTGAGCGTTCTAAAATGTTCTTTTAATTCCTCTTTCATTTCCAAATTTTTGTCTAGTATAAGTCCATAGTTAAGCTGTGAGTGGGATTCCATTCTTCGTTTTTTTAGTGAAAGTTCAGCTTAAAAGATAGATTGCAATATTATAAAATATAAAATCCAAACAGAAATAGGAAAAAAACAAGTAATCAAGCCCAGCACAAAGATAAAGACAGCAAAAGTCCCAGTCAGTATTGTGAATATCTAATTTATAATCCAAAGTGATAATAGAAGAGGATGCCTTAAAAGTGAATTATTATATTGTAATCCTAAAACGAGAGAAAATCCATTTTTCTGGGATGTATATTTTATATTATAAAGTCAAACGAACTAGAAGTAGAAAATTGAGCAAGTTCCAAAAGATATACCAATGTCTGGGCGTCACGCCAAGTTCATGGAATGAAAGTTCAGCTGCAAATGGTTACTTTGTTACAATAGAGATGTCTGGGCTTCACGCCAAGTTCAGAGATACATTGTAACCATACAATCCACATAAATCCGCCCAGAAAGCCGAAGAGTTTTTTTTTTCTTTTTAAAGTAGATAATAATGTTCAGAAGGGGGGGGAGGAAGAAAAACACTCCACCCCCCTCCCTAAAGGTTTCCACTTAAGCTAAAAACAAGCAAGCAGAGAGAGAGAGTCACAGTAAGGATTTTTTCTTCTTTTTTTTCAGGATCCCCCGAATTCCAACAGCTCAAATAAACAATAAAAATTAGTTATTTTTTTAAAGCTCGTTTTCCCGAGTATCCGAACGCTGCTTTCTCAAGGGAGGGAAATAGTTTCTAAAAGCTTTTCACAGGGAAGTAAATAGGATATCAAGAGGGAGCTACAACTGTCTTTGATGGGGAGAATATCTGTAATAAAAATTAACCTATTACCAAGAATGTTATTTCTATTTCAAAAAATACTGGTTTTGACTTCGGATTTAATTTTAATATCCACAGTAAATCTTCAACAACGTCCCTTGAGGGGGATGATGCTGAGCTCTGTTTAGTGCTTGAATAGCCCCTCCCATGGGCTCTTTCGAGGAAGTTGTTGTCAATTCCGTGGGTTTGAGGTCTGCATTTGGGACAGCTCTCTCCGTAGTTGTGGCTGAGGCCCCTTTCTCCTCACTTGGGGGTTCTGGAAGGGCAGTTCCTGACCATGTGCCCAGCATCTCCACACTAAAAACAGAGTGCCAAATCTCTGCACCTCTGCCTTTCTTTCTGCAGCTAGTGACTGTCCAGCTGCCCCTGTTTGCATAGGTTCCTCTCCCCCTGGGTTGGTTTCAGTTGGCATAAGGGGAGTGAAGGTTGGGTAGTGAATGGGATTCGTTGGCAACCTGCGACAGTTGGATTGATCTCAGATCTCTTCCACATGTGAGTCAATAATAATGCAAGCCCGGTAAGTTTGCTCTAATGTCTGTGGAACTCCTTGCCTGATGAGTTAATCCGCAATCCAGTTGTTCAGATCCTTCCTGAAATGAACCAACAGAGCTATTTCATTCTAAACTAAATTGGCTGCGACTAATTGGATTTCCTTGGTATTGTTGGACTCTCCTACTGCCTTGTTGAAGTTCCTGAATCCGGCATGTTGCTGTGACTTCTTGTATGGGGTCCCTGAAGTGGTCTCTGAAGTTTGCCATGAAGTTCTGATAGTTATTTATAATAGGGTCCTTGCATTTGATTATGGGGAGTGCCCATCGCGATGTCGAGGCTGTCAGGAGACTTAGTACAAAGGAGACCTGCGACCAGTTGGTTGGAAATTCTGCTGGCCAGGTGTCGATAAAAAATCTGCTTTGTGCTATGAAGGTTCTCTTCTTTTCTGACTTTCCTCCAAACTTTTCTGGTAAACAGCCATGAGTTCTCTGCAGCACAAGCAGTGCTGCCAGAGCAGGAGCTGGGGCTATCGGTGGTGGAGGAGGAGGTTGAGCTAAATTCTGCATCTGCTGGATGAACTGAAGCATTGTAGCTGACATATTTCGCATCTTGGGTTTCCAAGCCATCCTGGAATCGCAGGACAGCCTCCATCATGGTATTGTCAGCTGCTGCTGCAACTTGCAGGTGTGATGCCATTCTAGGGGTTTCTTGTTATAGTCCAGTGTAAAGTGTTGAGGTGAGTTCACCAGATTAATGTCAGATGTGAAGAATCAGGATCACACATTAAGTTCCAGTTCAGAAGATTTATTGCTGAAGCCTATACACAAGGATCTGGTCAACTAATGGTCAGCATTAAATTGGCACTAGATAAGTTAACAAAATTCAAGGGGGGCTGCACTTAAGAGCATTTGTGGACATGTAACGATTCTAAACTGAGTCATCTCTTGACTCCGCCCCGAGGATCTGCCTGCTTTTCTCCTACAGGGGAAGGCTTTCAGGGTGCCAACCAGCCCCATGGCTGCATACTCCAAGCATGCTGTGAGCCCCAAGCAAGCAAGCAAGGCAGCAGAGCCATGTTTTCAAACCTTTCCAAAAGGTTAGGACAGTGGGGCCCAGCCTCACCTCTGGGGGGGAAGAGTATTGCAGAGGGCGGGAGCAATGGCAGAGTTGAGCAGTTCAAATTCTTTAGCTGACAGGGTCCACAACATACCTTTCCTGCCTGATTGGGTAGGACAGGTTGATGTGATGGGGCAAAGACAGTTCCATTGCTAACCTGCCCCATGCCATGTAGGGTTTTAAAGGTCATAACCAACACCTTGAAGCAAACCAGCACCCAACACAACTCACGCAGCAAAAGCCTTACATGCACCATTGTTAGGGTGCCCAAAATTGCTTGCACGGCCCCATTTTGTATCAGCTGAAGCTTTCAGATACTTTTCAAAGGTAGCACCATGTAGTGCGCATTGCAATAGTCCAAATGGGAGATGACCAGGATATGAATGATCATGCTATTTTAAAATGGTTCTCAAAAAGGAAGAACTTATCTTACACCCCTATTCTCAAGGCCTGTGTGTAAGAGGTTACAATACCCATTCTGCTTATTTGAATAAGCAAAACAGTTAAAAATGTATCTATCTGATCTTCATTGTTTGAATGTGTCTTTCTTCAAAGAAATAATGAAATGTATTGAGTCCATGCATTCTCTGACTAAAAGTATTATATGAAAGCCTTAACTGACCAATGCCATGATGGATATCTAAGGGTCCCTATGGGAAGAAAAAAAGGAAAAGAAACGTATCTTACCCCATGTTTTTAACTGATTTTGCTTACTATTTCTTACTACTTTTCTATACTTAATTACCCTAAGAAGGAAAAGTGTATTTGTGTACATCAATGTTATGTCCAGGAAAATGAAAGTGTCTCTATGATACTAGATATCAGAACATGGGAATATGGGATAATTCTGTACTATGATTCCTTCCTCATTAGTTTGATTCCTCTTGGAAACTGGAACAAAGCTGGCATGGAAAAGAAGCAGGGTATCTTTCCTTCCTTCCTTCCTTCCTTCCTTCCTTCCTTCCTTCCTTCCTTCCTTCCTTCCTTCCTTCTAAATATTCAGAGATACTCTTGTGCCAAGTGAAATTTGAAAGAATCCTTTATATTCCCAATGCAGCCAAATACTCTTCCTTCAAGTATTTGAATCTGCCAAGTCATAAGATTACTAATTTTCATAATATCAGCACTAAAGGTCTGTGCATCAATGAGATAACAAACTAAATGATCAACCAGAGGCAACATTTTGAAATGTGGGAAGATCTACACCATTAATGTGATAGTCTAACAAATGTCCTCACTTGAGAAACTTTACATTGAGTCACATCTATGCTTTCAGGTAAGTAAGTATCTTCCAGCAGATAAATCAGTTCTGGTGCTTAGAGGTGAATGTTACATTAAACTGGAATAACCACATGGAACTGCTTACTAGACAACATGCAAATACGAAGTTACTTAAATTACCAGAAGAAGAAAACTTAAAAGAAAACCCACACTAACACAATAGTTTCATTTTTTAGAAAATACACGTATAAACAATAATCTTACACAAAAGCAAAAAAGAAAAAAGAAAGAAAGAAACAGCTTTTAAGTCATGAAACTCAAAAGAACATTGAGTTTATCTCCCTAGTTGGTCACAATGAACAAATTCCTAAACCCAGAGAGAAATGGGACTTTGTTTATGGAAGAGCATTTCTGAGGATGAGGCAGAATACTGATTAGAGGACCTCTCATTCTGATGGTCTCAGTAGAGAAAATCAAACATCTGTTATTCGCAGAAATCTGGGCATGACTCTGCTCGCTTTTAGCTTCAAGCTCAGAAAGGAGAGGGGAAAGACTGCACCCACATCAGCATGTGTGTTGAGAGAATACAAACACTACTGAAGAATGCTAAATGCCAGGAATCCTCCTAGTTTTGAAGCTGGGTTTGAAAGCATTCTTATACATCAGTTTCTCAACCTTAGCAACTTTAAGAGGGGTGGACTTCAACTCTCAGAATTCCCCAGCCAGTATAGCTTCAAATGTGATTTTTCCCCCCCTAACTCTGACTCCAATTGGAAGGAAGGTTGAAGTCTGCACAGCAGAGCACTCATCACAAACAAATGTGATTTTTCATCTCCGACACTGCATGATTTGTGTAAAGAACAATTTTAGGAAGCTGTGTAATATATTGTGATGACTCTCCTGGACGCTTCCCCAGATACCTCTCTAGATGTCAGTTCAGAGGAGGATGAACCAGTTCCAGGCATGTCAGGAGGGGAGTTGGTCAATGGCTCCAAGCAGCCATCTGAGAGTGATTTGGCTGAAGCACAGCTGCAGCAGGACAGCCCTAAAGCTTCAGGTGAGGAAAGCACACAGCTGCAGCTGGTCAGTGATAAGGAAGAGGAACTGCCTTTGCACCTGATAGGACCGTGGTGGTGAACCTATGGCACGTGTGCCACAGGCGGCATGCAGAGCCCTCTCTGTGGGCACACGTACCATCGCCCCAGTCCTAGGCCTTCAGTCCCGTCCATGAGCAACCTGCATCAAAATCTCCCCGGGCAAGCGGCTTTTTAAGCTGGGTTTTATAAAACATTTTCGCTTTAGGCCTCCGCCACCGTGTGCAAAAAAAATAAAAGTTCAATCAATCAATTTCAACTTCTTGTGGGAAAAAAAAAGATCTCGCAAAGTTGGAATTGATTGATTGAACTTTTATTTTTAGTCCCACACAGCGGCGGAGGAAGTGACGTGTTGGAGCTGGAAAGAAGGTGCCGCGTGGGGGTGGGGGGGAGCGGTGGGAGCATGGCCCTCTGTGTGTGGGGTTGGGCGGCGGTAGCAGGGCGCTCCGTGCAGGGGGGTGGGGTGGCGGTAGCAGGGCACTTCGTGCGGGAGGTTGGGGCGGCGGTAGCAGGGCGCTCCGTGCGGGGGGTGGAGCGGAGCGGTGGGAGCAGGGCGCTCCATGTGAGGGGTGGGGCGGGGCCTGTGCATGGGGTGGAGAAGCAACGCGACGGTCTAGCATGGTGGTAGACCAGTTGCTTCCCTCCCCGCCAGACACCTGCCGAAGCCGCGCAGGGTAAGGTTGCCGCCCCCGCCCCCGCTCAGATGCCCTCGCCTCCCCCAAGCATTTTTTTTACTAACCTGCCTTTCAGCTGCATTCTGTTTCTCCATTCGCTTCTCAGACTTCACCACACGTTTGTGGGACTATCGGTAAAAAAAAAAAATTCCATGAGAGTTTCTAACTTCTCGCGAGATCTCAAGAAGTTAGAAAGTCTGATGGAACTTTTTTTTTTTTACCGATAGTCCCACAAACAAGCGGCGAAGGCTGAGAAGCGAACGGAGAAACGGAATGCAGCTGAAAGGCAGGTTAGTAAAAAAACGCTTGGGGGAGGCGAAGGCATCTGGGCGGGGGCGGCAAGGGCAACCTTACCCTGCATGGTGGGGCGCGTGCCCTTCCCGTGCCAGGCCAGCCCCTGCATCCCCAGGGCGGCCGTGCTGGGCGGCGGTGGGCAGGGCGTTGAGGTGGGGGCCGGCAGGCCAACCAAAACAGCAGGTGGAGTGCCGGAGTCTCGGGGAGGGAGGGTGCTGAAGTGTGCAGTCAGGCCATTGGCAAGAGCAACGCGGTTGAGCAGAAAGCAGCCTCAGAACAAGTGGGGCAGGTAAGGAAAGAAATCCTCACTCCCCCCAGAAATTGCCTTTCTTTCCTTACCTGACTCCCAGCCCCGTGCCGTTTCTCCTTTGCGATCCGCCGCCACCACGTGCAAGGAAACGAAGGTTTTTTTGGGGAAAAAAAGGTCAATCAATCAATTCCAACTTCTCGTGAAAGATCGTGTCATGCCTCCGTCGGAGCCTGAATCTGATGAGGAAAATGAGCTGGAACGGGACCCTATGGAGGTCGAGGGAGAGGTGTCTGTGGCTTCAGAGGAATGTGGGGAAGAGCAGGCAGAGGCAGGCAAAACTCTTTTGATATCTAAAATGAAGATAACACTGCATATATCCTTTTTTACCTTTATTCTAGGTATATATATATATGTGTGTGTGTGTGTGTGTATATATGTGTGTAGATTTGTTTTCTGAGGTTTTCACGGGTGTTTGTATGTAGGTCTTTGGTAATTCGGGTTTTCTCCCGCGTAAAATTGGAAGTGTCTTGGCAACGTTTCGACGAAGTTGGATGGGGGTATGTGTATGTGTATATGTATATATGTGTATGTGTATGTATATATGTGTATATATATGTGTGTGTGTATATATATATATATACACACACACACATATATACACACACATATACACACACACACACACACACACACACATAAAATAAAGGTAAAAAAGGATATATGCAGTATTATCTTCATTTTAGATGTCAAAAGGGTCTCTCTCTGTCTCTCTCTCTTTCTCTCCCCCCCCCTCCCTCTCTGGGATCTTCTGCTCACCTGGCAAGCTGGCTTCAAGCTATTCTCCAACAGGGGTAGGCAACCTCGGCTCTTTTATGCTCATGGACTTCAACTCCCAGAATTCCTGAGTCAGCATAGCTGGGCTAGCTAGCTCTCTCCTGCCCTTCCTGCTTCCTGCTTCCTGCAGAGACGCAGCAAAAGGAGGAGCCCCGCCCACAATGAGCTTCTCAGCTCTTCGGAACAGGGTGAGGCTAATCTCTTTTTTACACACAGACACACACACACACACACACAAAGAGAGAGAGAGGGAAAGGGAGAGAGGGAGAGAGAGAAGCAAGCTCTGTCTCTGTCTCTCTCTGCAAATGGCAGAGGAGGCTGGGAGCCGCAGGGGAAGGCTCAAAGAGCCACATGCGGCTCCAGAGCCGCAGGTTGCCGACCTGTGCTCTATAGGAACAAACAAGTAGGACACGATACAGACTATGTCGGAACTTAGTTCTTTAACACAGGAGCAAATAAGCCAATACTTTATTTTGGCTTAAGCCATTTTTATTTAGTCATCAGCTTTCAAGTAAAATTACTTTGAAATGCTTTCTCAGTCCCAATTATTTTCAATCATCCTACATGAATAGCTGAATTGCCTTTATATCCCTAATTATTGCTCCAAAAGTTTAAAAGAATGATACTTGCCCAAGGGTTTCATGTAAAGTACTAGTAAGAAGCTTCCTGCAAAACCAACAATCTGATGTTTCTGACACCTTCCCAAACCACAGAGGGCTGAGAGGTTTTGCACAATTTACTAATTTTGCTTCCTCTGGAAGAAGTGGTATTCTTCAGGGAACTTTCATAATTTGAAAAAAAAATTGTATCCCCAGTGAATGTGGAACTCTTTCTTGATCAGGCAGAGATTGTACAGACTGCAGACGTCATGTTGTCTGAAAACCCATATTGTTGCTGAACCCAGATACCAGCTGATAAGCAACCAAGCCTTAGGTTGCACCATCTGTCCTCAACACATTCTCACCCTTGAAACATTTTGCAGGATCAGGAAAAACAGTTAAGAACGGCAAACTCATTTCTTCATAACTTGTGCAATAGACTAGTCTATTCAGGTTATCTAGAGAGGCCAGAAAACTTACTATTCTGTCCTACTTGAGAGCATCCATTTATTGTACATCCAGCTATACTCTTTCAGGAATGAGTAAGAGACTCATCATTCTAAAGGAGAAGAGGTGGTAATGGACAAAAATACCTATGGCAATAGCAATAGCATTTAGACTTACATACCGCTTCATAAGGCTTTACAGCCCTCTCTAAGAGATCTAAGTCCAGCCCACCTTGAATGCCTGTCTTATCTCCTGTGCATTTCCCTTGACTGCCAGTTGGTCAGATTCTTGTAGAGAGCTTAAGCTTGCAATAAATCTTTATACTCATTTGAACTGCCTGAATCTCCTGATTTCCCTGGCACCTGACAGTTTGGCCAAATTCATGTTCATATTTACTTTTGCATTATATTTTAATTGTTTTATTATTGTTCGCTGCCCTGAGTCATTTATCTGAAATGGGCAGCTATAGTAAGTAAATAAGTAAATAAATAAGTGATCTCAACCCAAGTTAGCCTTTTGGAAGGCACTGAATATCTAGCAATTTCCCCAGGCATTTGGGTCAGATGGTAGATGAATTCTGCTGTTATAGATGTGCTTTTCTCTGTTAGTGGGGTTTTATGTTGGTTTTTTTTCTGTGTGAGACACTTGTGTGGGATAGGTGGCTACTTCCATCCATCCATCCATCAATCAATCAAATACAGGTAGTCCTCGACTTAAGGCCACAACTGAGCCCAAAATTTCCATTGCTAAGCAAGACAGTGAGTTTTGCCCCATTTTACGACTTTTCTTGCCACGGCTGTTAAGTGAATCACTGCAGTTAAGTTAGTAGCACAGCTGTTAAGTGAATCTGGCTTCACCATTGACTTTGCTTGTCAGAAAGTCGCAAAAGGTGATCACATGACCCCCAGGACATTGCAATAGTCATAAATACTATTGATCATTTGACCATGGGGAAGCTGCAAGGGTCATGTGAAAAATGGTCATAAGTCACTTTTTTCAGTGCCATTGTAACTTTGGTCACTAAACAAATGGTTGTAAGTTGAGGACTACCTGTATTCAGCAGTATCCAACTGTCATGATAGTTTCAGATTACGAGAAAAAGTGGAAAAAAGGAAACACAAAACGAAAGGAGCCATAAGAGGTTCTAATAAGAATTTCTACTCATTTAAGACGTCTGTTCAACACCTCTAGAGCAGGGCTTTTCAACCTTTTCACCGATTGTACCACTTTTAGAATATGGCAACACTCGAGTACCACCAGTCACCCAGCAAGGTGTCAAAAACTTGATGACCAAAAAAAATGGAAAAAAGTGATAAAGTACAGGTAGTCCTCAACTTACAACAGTTTGCTTAGTGACTGTTCAAAGTTACAACGGCACTGGAAAAAGTGACTTATGACCATTTTTCACACTTATGACCATTGTAGCATCCCCAGGGTCATGTGATTTACATTTGGATGCTTGGCAACCGATTCTTATTTATGATGGTCACATTATTCCAGGGTCATGTGATCGCCTTTTGCAACCTTCTGAGAAGCAGTTAGTGGGGAAACCAGATTCACTGAACAACCATGTTACTAATTTAATCTTTCTCCCTCTTTCTTTCTCTTTCTCTCTCTCCCTTTCTTTCTCTCTCCCTCCGTCTCTTTCTCTCTCTCTCTTTCTCCCTGTCTCCCTTTCTTTCTCTCCCTGTCTCCTTCTCTCTCCCTCTCCCTCCTTCTTTCTCTCTCCCTCTTTCTCCGTCTCCCTCTTTCTCCCTCTCCTTCTCTTTCTCTTTCCCTCTCGCTCTCTCTTTCTCTCTCTTTCTCTCCCTCTCCCTTTCTCTCTCTCCCTTTCTATTTCTCTTTCCCTCTTTCTCTCCCTCTCTCTATTTCTCTCTCCCTCTCTTCCTCTCAAAGATCCTTAAAATCCTTAAAAGTTATGCTTGGGCAGAAGACTTTTTCTTTTACAGCACCGTTTATAATGGGGCAGGTTGGCAGACAAGTACTCAAAAAAAAAAAGGGGGGGGGAGTGCAAATAGGCGTCCAGTAGCTAGCTTGAACTTTGAACGACTTCTTTCTCTTGCCACCGCAAGAGAAAGAGGAGCAAAAGACATCCAGCACTGCAACCAGGTGCCCCGGACTGGCCATTCCGGGGCTTCCTGCACTGGCTGACTTAGTTGTCAGCAACCTCCTGTTGTCGCTTGAAGGGGGGGGGAAGGGACACGGGCAGGAGAGATTCCTTCTTTCTCATCCGAGGAGGGAAGTTATGTCGGACCGTCGACTCTGAATGAAAAATTTTAGGGGGGAGTTGAAAGCGAGACAGACTTAGGGCTGTATTAAGATCATAGATGGCTGCGTAAGGAGAGTGAAAGGGAGGCGAATTCGGGGTGGAGCAGAAAACACAGGGGGAAGGCGTTAGGAAATAAGCAGCAAGGTACATGGTGCCTTGCAAGGGATTCCCGAGTGTTCCGTAATTGTTTTTCCTCTCTCCTCTGTGCGAGAAAAACTTTTGCGGCATAAATCTGAAACCAGGTGTTCCTGTGAGGTGGTGCAGGAGGTCCTTGGGAGAGGCGAGGACAAGCTTGGCGTTTCCTCTCTCCCAATCCCCTTCTTCACCCCCTTCCCGGCCTGCCTGCGATCTTAGCTCATGGCTCCGTGGCTTTTCTTTGCCTATCCTAGCCAAGCTTTCTTCCGCCCGCCCCGTTCCCGGGAGCGGGAGCACCGAGGAGGTACGGCAGAAACACATGAAGGCGAGAAGTAAAAAACAAAACAAACGCGGAGTTCCAGCCAGTAGAGGCTTGGCAGCGCGGCTGCCGAGAAACAAGAGAGCGCAAAGCCGAGGAGAAGAAGGTGGCAGCTTCCTCCCAAAGGGGGCTCCTTTTCTCCACCCCTTCCCCTAGGTTTGTGGGGGAGTTTCTCGTCTCCGACGCTGACAGGTGCTCCTTCGAGCCCGCCGCGAGCTTTCTCGCCCCCTTTGCTTCTCGCCCCGCTTTTGTGAGGATTGTGGCGCCCTTGGGAAGCTAATAGTGCTTTGAACCTTAGGAGAGGAGGAGGGAGAAAACCCTGGAGACAGAGGAAAGAAAGACTGTAGCCGAGGGAAAACTTTTGGATGGGATTATGTGGAAACTACCCTGCTCTCCGCTGCCCAAGCAGGCTCGCTGCTGCTGCTGGTTTCTGCCGGGACTCTGGCGCGCCTTCCTGGCCAGGGGGTGGGGCACAGGCGCCGCTGCCCGCAATCTGCCCGGCCTCCCCTCTGGCCCCGGGCAGCACTTCTGCCTTGCGCACATGCGCGATCAGCCTCCCCGTTGCTGCCGCTGCCCGCAATCTGCCCAGCCTCCCCTCTGGCCCTGGGCAGCACTTCGGCCTCGCGCACACGCGCGATCGGGCCCTGGGCAGCACCTCTGCCTCGCGCACACATGCGACCAGCCTCCCCATTGCTGCCGCTGCCCGCAATCTGCGCGGCTTCCACTCTGGCCCCGGGCAGCACCTCTGCCTCGCGCACACGCACGATCGGCCTCCGCGCTGCCATCACCCGCAATCTGCAGCTGCAGCTCCTCCTGGCCCACCCGCGCCCGCCGTTAACCCTCCCGCCACCATGCATGGTAAGGTTGGCGCCCCCGCCCCCGCCCAGATGCCCTTTCCTCCCCCAAGCATTTTTTTACTCACCTGCTTTCAGCTGCACTCCCTTTCTCCTTTTGCTTCTCTGTCTTCGTTTGCTTCTCTGCCTTCGCCACGTGTTTGGGGTAAAAAATTAAAAAAAAGTTCCATGAGACTTTCTAACTTCTCGCGAGAAGTTAGAAAGTCTCATGGAACTTTTTTTTTGTCTCACAAACACATGGCGAAGGCCGAGAAGGACAAGAGAAAGGGAATGCTGCTGAAAGCAGGTGAGTAAAAAAAAAACGCTTGGGGGAGGTGAGGGCATCTCGGTGGGGGCGGGGGGGGACCCAGGCAATGCGTCGCGCAGCTCCGGCAGAATCTCCCCTGAAGACTGCGTGAGGCTGCCTGCCACCCCCAAGGCCGCCGCCAATCAGCTGGAGCTGCGCGCTTTGATCCTGGGCTCTCAGTAGGACCCAGGCAAGGTGCAGTTCCAGCTGACTTTGCCACAAGCCTCTGTGGCGCTGCTGCCGCTTCACCTCATCCACTTTTACACTTTTTTTTAAAAAAAAAAAAATTCAAAAATGTTTTTTAAAATATTTTTTTTACATTTTTTTTACATGTTTTTTCAACCCGTCCTACGCGTACTACCAGCCATGTGCTCGCGTACCACTGGTACGCGTACCACCAGTTGAAAAGCCCTGCTCTAGAGCTATCAGATTTGGCCTGCAAAAATCCAGATAAGTAGATGACAGCAAAGGACAAGTTTTTCTATATAGTATTTCTTTGCTTCTACCATGTTTCCCTGAAAATAAGACCCAACCTGTGATGACCCAGGGAACAGCACAGAGGCAAAACAGTCAACTGGCAGTTCAAACCGCCCTTTATTTGCTCCAATTTTCCCCAAATGCTCCCACATTTCTGGCAAGCCACAGAACAAAGTAAGACACACACACCTTCAGCAGCCTCTGGATGCAAGTAGTTTCACAAGTTTTTAACTCTTCAGGCAGGGAGTGTGTGTGTATGGAACAAGCCGTTCTCCTTCAGATTTCAACTCACACACAGTTAGATTAGAAGAGTAATTTACTCAAGGCCACCTAGATAACAAGGAAAGAAACAAACATCCACAATCTAACGAGTCTGTGGAAATGCAAGCTTGCCTGAGCAGTTTCAGAAGAGAAGCCAAAATTCAATCCGAGGTCTTTGAACACCAAATCAAGTTTGTCAGCCAGTCCAATGGTCAGAGTTTCAGGGTTTCCAAGCAGAAATCACAACACAGAACAAGAGATCAGAGAGTTGTTTCCAAGATCAGCAACGGCACACAAAACTCCAAACATTCAGCGTTTGTTCCTAACAAATGCCCCTCCCCACAGCATCTCCTTAAGTCTCAGTCTCCAGGTGTGCCTTGCGGAGAGGGGCGGGGTGCCCTCCTCCCGAGTAGTTGAGCTTGCCTGCGTTGTTCCCTCCTTCTCTTCACTCTCCGTGCTCTAGGATCAGGAGGGGGTGGCCCTTGCTCATCGCCTGAGCTCTGTTTCTCATGTTCATCCTGTCCCAATCCTGAAAGGCCCTGGCCTGCCTCGGCCTGCTCTTCCCCACATTCCTCTGAAGCCAAAGACACCTCTCCCTCGACCTCCATAGGCTCCAGTTCCAGCTCATTTTCCTCAGCAGATTCAGGCTCTGACGGAGGCATGACACAACCAGAAAATAAGCCCTAGTATGATTTTTTTAGCGTGCGCCTAATATAAGCCCTACCCCCAAAATAAACCCCAGTTAAGAGCACTTGCAGCCGACTTCCGGTTCCGGTTGCAGCACCCGCGGACGTGCAGAGAACTCGTTCTCTTGGCCGTCCGGTTTCCCCCCGCCGGTAGACCCTGGATAGGGTCGAAAGTCGCCCTGTAGGGGCGACCACCGTAGAGGAGGGCACTCGTTGATCGCGGAGGGAGCGGCGGCTCCCTCTGCGGTCCGAGAAAACCACCTTTGGGTCGACGGGGAAAAGATCGGCCAGTAACATGGCCGATCACTCAGCTGCTCCAGCCGAAAGTCACAGCAACATCTAAGCGAAAAGAACCACCGTGGAAGATCCGGGTGAGACCTTTCCTTCCCTCTTGTTAATTTACCTTTTTCCCTGCCAACAGCTTTAAGAACTATTTCCCTATTTTGAGAAAGCAGCGTTTGATTGCTGGGGAAAACGGGCTTTGGAAAAACAATTATTGTTTTTTTTACTATTTTATTTTGTCTATATAAGCAGTTGGAACTCGAGCATCCGGGTTATTGTGACTTTCTCTTTTGGCTTGTTTATCTTCAGTTTAGGTGAAAATCCTTAGGGAGGGGGTGGGATGTTCTTTTTTTCTCCCCCCCCCTCCTGAACAATACTGCCTAAAAAACTTTTTGCTCTCTGGGCGGACTTATGTAGATTCTTTTGGATACAATGCATCCTGGGACTTGGCATGAAGCCCAGAAACTGGCTGATACAATGTAACTTGCTCCGTTTGAACTCCCACTTCCTGATTTTGGCTTGATGCCCAGACTGGATTACAACATAACAACTAACTTATATTTTATAACACTGCAATCTATTTTTTAAGCTGAACTTCTTTAAAAAAAAAAGATGGAATCCTACTCACAGATTAATTATGGACTTATATTAGAAAAAATCTTGGAAGCGAGACTGGAACTTAAAGAACATATTAGATCGCTTAGTTTCAAGGAGGACTCAGAATTAAAAATTGAAGCTCAACCTTTGATTGACTATGATACACAATCAGATCTACAACTTAATGAGATGGATGGAATACATTTACAATCTATTGAATCTACTGAATTTATTGAAGAGGAAGAGGACACATCCTACATGATGGATTCTTTGATGATCAAAGGCAGAACTCAACTAAAACATTTACAACTTTAAAAGCAACAGGATTGGACTTCCAAATACGAGGCACAAAAAACGTTGACAACATGACAGTACAGACAACACTGGATAAAAGAGAAAAAGAATATGATTGGACTCAATGGTGGGAAAAGGCTTTTAGCCAGTTACTAAGATGGGAGGACTTAGAGGCCCTGTTGTGGAAACCTACCTGGCACAAAAAGAAAGCTAGAATTAGATTTAAAAATAAGAGTTAAAATTGTATTTGTGGGTAAAAAGGGCTTCTGGACGTTGATTGAACTAATATTTTTGAGATCTTTAAGGTTACGTTGGTATGAGTCAACACTAGATTTAAATTATGGATTTGATTATGATTTGGAATGGCAACAAGAAAAATTGGAAAATTTATAATTAAAGGAGTTAGATTGAGATTGAGACTGGTGAAATATTATTGATATTTTTATTTATAAGAATTGAATGGTAATTAGTGAGGTATTAAATGGATTAAACTGAAACAATTGAGGAATCTTTTAGGGACGTGGACTGATCTATGAAAATATTGGATAGAATATATGAAATAGAATATAGTTGAGAAATATTAAGATATAATAGTTATATTACTTGTTTATGATAAAATAATTATTGTCCTATTATTATTATTATAATGTTATTATATTACTATGTCTAATGCAATAGTTTTAAAATATATAAATTCATGTTTATTTACATAATATGTATGTGAAATAGAACAAGAGATATAATTTGATTGAGAAGCATAAATTGAAATTGGAATAATAGATAGAGGTGAGAAACAAGTTATATTTTAGGAATGCTCGAATTGTATACCATAAGAGGGAACTTTTAAAGTAGTAGTTTAAATTGTATATGTATGACTGTATTTTTTGTTGTGTTCTATGGAGTGCCCTATCTCCACGATGTGTTACAAGCACTTGGCTGTAAAACAAACAAAAACTAATAAAACTTGTTATGGACAAGAGCACTTGCAGCCGGCCGGCCACTCTGTCCCATCATCTGGTTGCTCACGGCTGCAACGGGGCAGGGGGCTGCGCAGTGCGCCGGTGCCACCACGAGGTGAGGTAAGGCAGGTGGCAGGGGGGTGGAGCTGCCCCAAGCGCCCTGCACCCGCGCACCTCAGGGCCCCCGCGCACCTCAGGGCCCCCGCAGCCAGGCCACCCCATCTGCCTCGTCTCACGGCGGCACTAGCAGCAGCCCCGTCGAGCAGGAACCCGTGCGGCCACCTACCCACTCCGTCCCACTGTCTGGTTGCTTGCAGCCGCAACAGGGCAGGTAGCGGCGCACCGATGCTGCCGCCACAAGGTGAGGCGAGGCAGGTGGCCTGGCTGCGGGGGTCGAGGTGTGTGGGTGCGGGGTGCAGATCCACCCCCCCACCTGCCTCGCCTCACCTCATGGTGGCAGCACTGGCGTGCCGCGTGGCCTCCTGCCCCATTGCGGCTGTGAGCAACCAGACGGGATGGAGTGGGCGGGCGACTGTGCTGTGCGTCCAGCGGGGGCCAGCCCAGCGGTAGCAGTGCTCCCACTCACCTGCGCTGCATGGGCTTTGCAGCCCCAGAGTGCACCAGCCAAGGGTTCAGCGGGCTGCAGCTGTCGGACACCTTCAGCCCCCACGCGCTCACTGCCTCCTGTACATGGAAAAATAAGACATTCCTCAAAAATAAGCCCTAATGGGTCTTTTGGACCAAATATAAATATAAGACCCGGTCTTATTTTCGGGGAAACACAGTATCTAGCGATTGTCCAGACTTCTGGAGCTGAAGTCTAATAGTTTGAACTATCCCTAATTAAAAGCAACATGAATATTTTGTAGGATATTACTCTGCTTGGGAACAACTGCTATAAATATATTATATTAAATCAAGGTTTTTTTTTATCATAATCTTATATAACATGATACATTTTATTAAACTCATTAATAGTTTTAAAATCAGTAAAATAATTTTACAGATGAATAAACTGAAGCTAAACATCTTGTTTAGTTACAAAACATAAAAGAGTTTAAGCAAAGCTGCAAATAAGTCAGCTAACATAAATACTCCAGACATACAGTACATTGGAGCACAATAACTCAAAACATACACAAAGGCCAAATGTGAATGCAACAATTCTCAACAATGAAAGATTTTTCTATTACACCACTAGCAGAAACACTCTATGCTGTTCCTTTACAAAAACACTTTTTAAAAAGATGTTTAGTAATAACTTGTGGGAAATCAATCCCAAGTTACAAAGAGAGAATTTAATCTAGCAACTGGACAGAAGACAGGTTAATGCAACTCACTCAATATAAAAACTGCACTTTGTTCACAATTTAGACAAAGGAATAGTAGAACTGAATATCAGAACTAAATGTAGCAAGCTCCATTTCAAAGTAGAACAAATAAGAAAATATTTTTTTTAAAAATCACACTTATCAGATTGTAGCATCTGTTTGGGGCTACTGTTAAAGCTCAATAGTAACTGTCCATAAAACAATTTGAAGTTTACCTAAGTTTGAAGACAAAAGAAATCTTGAAACATGCAAAAAGGCCATATTTTGAACTACAGTGGTAAATAAAAGACTGGATCCAAAGTAAATTAAATGGGCATAAATTCAATTGAAATCAGTAAGACAAATAAATGATTTGTCCCAGGTATTTAAACAGAATTAGATGCAACTTATTCTGAGTCCACTCATAGCTTCATTTCTAACCGTAATTTTAAGATATACCTATCTTTTCCTCTCGGGATTTGGAGAACAGTAACATCAAGCAAGACCCATAAATGCACTCAATCACTCAAGCCCTGGTCATCTCACGCTTGGATTACTGCAATGCGCTCCACATGGGGCTACCCTGGAAGAGTATTCAGAAGCTACTGGTGCAGAGTGCAGTGGCACATAGGCAGTTCTTGGGGCCCCTAGGGTGGTCCATGTTGCACCGCTGTTCCATGAGTTGCACTAGCTGCCAGTCTGCTTCTGGGTGCAATTCAACGTGTATGTTATCACCTTTAAAGCCCTTCATGGCATGGGTCCAGGTTACTTGTGAAACCATCTCACCCCAATGGGACTGGCCTGTCCCACCCTTGCTGGCAGAAGGGGCATGCTGCGGATCCCATCTGTCAAAGAATTTCAGCTGGCAGGGTCCAGGAGAAGAGCTTTTTCTGCCGTGGCTCCTGCCCTTTGGAACACTGTGCCCCCCGCCCCCCATGGTGAGATCTGCACCCACCCCACTGACCTTCTGTAAGGGCTTTAAGACCTGGCTCTGCCAGTTGGCCTGGGGCCCCAATGGGGTTGCATCACACTGGAGGAAGCTGACAGATTAAGACAAGACCCCACCTTCCCCCATGCACATCCTTAACCCTTCACCCCATCATTTTAATTGTGATTTATTGCTTCAATGTTTTATTGGTTTTTAACATTTGTAAGCTGCCCAGAGTCGTCTTGAGGCGAGATGGGCAGCAATCAAGTCAAATCAAATCAAATCAATAAATAAATAAAATATTGTTCTTTAATCATTCTTTTTAAATTGCCCCAACTTGATTAATTGGAGCAGAAATGACATAAAATAAAGCAATGCTTGAGTTGCTGTTAAATATGAACCACTGAGAAAAAAAGACACAACTAAGTGAACCACATGCCAAGAAACAACATAAATTTTAAATTCAAATATTCTGCAGTGAGAAATAGCAACTTCAGAATGTTACATTCCAGTTGGGGAAAAAATAAAAAGTCTTCAGAAGGGGGGATTTAAAAAATGAAAGCAGAAGGGATGGAAAAGAACATTTCTATTTGTTAACAATGAACACACTTTTCCTGAAAATTGTGTTACAGGTCTTGTATACAAACTCAAGAATAAGCTCAAAGGAGAATTCATGATTTTGGGGGAGGGGGATTGTTTAATACCCAATGAAGGTGTGTATATATATAGTGTTTTTTCTTAATTTTCAAATATATATATATATATATATATATATATATATATATAGAGAGAGAGAGAGAGAGAGAGAGAGAGAGAGAGAGAGAGAGAGTGTATATTTGAAAATTAAGAAAAAACACTTGCCCCCCAAAAGTGTGTTGTCAGGAACCTATGAGCTTCTGGTATGGTTACTAACTCCAGAGAGAAGAGGCACTCAAGAAAGCAAAAGTTGGAGAGCTGGATTGGTGCAGTGGTGAATGTGCTGATCTAGAAACCAGGAGACTGTGAGTTCAAGTCCTCCCTTAGCCAGCTGTATGACTTTAGGCCAGACCCTCTCTCTCAGCCCAACCCACCTCACAGGGTTGTTATTGTGGGGATAATTAGGAGGAGGAAGTTAAAGTTAAGTTAAAGTTATTTGTTTTGCAAATAACCTGTATCTAATGAGTGAGATTTCAAATTATATGAAAGAACTTTGCATAACAAAGATATCAAAATCTATTAGTTAAGGAAGGATGCATAATTTGGCAGCGCCCAAATTAAGCTTGTTGTGCTGTTGTGAAATATTGTGCAGTACACTATGCTGCGATAAAGTAGCATAAAAGCTGGTAAGTTACTCTTCTTGGTAAGTTTTGGTTCTTGGTAAGTTTTGTCTAACAGCAGAATTTAATAACTGTTCTATGTGAGTGTCAAGATACTAACAGGAACATTTTTCACAAAAATAACTTGTTCATGGTGTCCAACAATTTTCATAGACTTAATTAAAAATTAAAACAGAAAAATGTCTTAGGTTGCACTTTTATTTTGATTTGTTTCTTCCAACTCACCAGTCTAGATAAATTATATTACAGGAAAACACTTTCAAAGAAGTTTATCTTCTGATAATTTTTAAATCAACATTTTCTCCCATCGACAAATGTACTTTTGAGCTTTAAAAGCCTTCAGATAGCCCTCTGAAAGCACACTGTTTTTTAAACACAATTTTTGTGGTTTGACTGATAAAGAGTGTGAGCATAATCTGATGACATGCATGTGGTATAGATACACAATTAAGTGCACAGATAGTTACATCTTGCTAAAGTTGATCTCTGCAGCTTTTCTGAAACTTCTACTGAAAATCTCAGTAATACTCTTAACAAATATTCAGTAATAGCCAGCTTAGAACTCAATTTCAAATCAGGTTCCTAACACCCAAAACCTATACTGTAGAAATCTGTTGCGCACTTACCTCCAAAAGAAAGAACTTAGAGGATAGGCAACATGATACCTGTAAATACTACTGTTAGTATTATTTAGTTTTCTGAGACTTCATTATAGCGATATGCCTGCTAAAAGCTTCCTATTTTGTAAACAAATGTGTCATTTCTTAAAGGGAAGACTGTTTTCTAAAAGAAAGTCACTCTCTTATGGAATTCCTTAGGAAATGGGCAAGCCCTATAAAGTTGCCTGGGTGGCTTAACAAAATGTAAATTTGGGAAAACTAAAGTCCTTTTGCTGTCATCCATTGCTTCAGATAAAATGAAAAGCAAATGAATATTCATCCAAAATTCAATAGTACTCTTAAAAATTGTTTTTAAGACCACTGTTTTAAAACTGTATTTAAATACAGTACAGGTAGTCCTTGACTTATGACCAC
>JALGBA010000662.1:0-39665 GCA_023970755.1 Azemiops feae | reverse complement strand
AAGGGGCGTTGTCTTACCTGAACGCCTTTTCTCACAAATGGGTTAACTTCATCCTCCTGCCCAATCTAGTCCTGCCCAATCAGACTAAGTCAAACGATTGCCACGCCTCCTGCTGGGCTGGATCCTACCCAGTTACGATGAGGCGAAGCACAGAAGACATATCCAGATGCGTTGGCTCCTCCTGCCCCCTACACCGGACCAGACGGCCCATTGAGGGGATGGGGGTGGAGTCTCCATCGTCATGCTGAGAAAAGGCGTTCAGGTAAGACAACGCCCCTTCTCCAGCATGAGGATGGAGACTCCACAAATGGGACATACCAAAGCCAACTGTCCCTAAGGGAGGGAAGCAGTCTGGGCCTGTGTCCCTGTGGATGTGATCACCTGTTGCAAAACCCTCCGGCCAAAGGAGGCCTCTGCAGAGGCAAATTTATCAACCTTGTAGTGTCTAATAAAGGGAGAAGGCGAGGACCAGGTCGCCGCCTTACAAATATCAGCGATGGAAGCTTGAGTGGCCCAAGCAGCCGATGTCGCAGCACTGCGTGTGGAATGAGCCGTGATGCGGCCAGGTGCGGGCAAAGAGTGCGCCTGATAAGCCTGCGCTATGCAAGCTTTAATCCATCTACCGATCGTAGAAGCAGACACTTTCTGTCCCATGGAAGAGGGATGGAAAGAAATAAAGAGCGCTTCCGACTTTCGAACAGCGGCTGTGCGCTTGATGTAATGTTTCAGCGCTCTGCATACATCCAGAGTATGCCACTTACGTTCCAATTCATGGGACGGATTGGGGCAAAAGTTAGGAAGGACAACCTCCTGGGCCCTGTGGAACAAGGTATTAACCTTGGGAACAAACGTTGGGTCTAGCCGAAGGACCACCCTGTCTGAATGAAAGGTGCACAGGTCTTCCCTTACCGAGAGAGCCGCCAGTTCCGAAATGCGCCTGGCTGATGTTACAGCTACCAGGAAGGCGACCTTCATAGACAAGAGGCGGAGATTGCATGCTCCTAAGATGTGAGGGCCTGTAGAACTTTTGGCAGATCCCAAGAGGGATAACGGTGTACCACCGGTGGCCTGGTGTTGGTTGCTCCTTTGAGAAAGGAGTGCACCATAGGGTGCTGGGATAGAGAGGTTGAGTCTTCGCATTGCAACACGGTAGATAGTGCTGCAACTTGCCGACGGATGGTGCTGGGCGATAGGCCCTTGTCCAACCCCTCCAAGAAGTATTCTAATACCTTTGGAATGGTAAGTGAGGACAAATCTAATTGGTTCTTAGCGCACCAGAGGCTAAAGTTCTTCCAAGTGGAGTCATATATCCTATTCGTGGAGGGTCGCCTACAGGCTTGAATCATCTTTATGACCCTCAAAGAATAGGATCCCCTCGCTAGCATCTGTCGCTCAAGTGCCAGGCCGCTAACTGGAGCCACTGAGGGTCTGGGTGCTGTAAGGGTCCCTGACTCAGGGCGATGCGATTGGGGGGGATTCTCCACGGGGAAGAGACGGAGAGATCCACAAGATCTACGAACCAAGGACGTCTGGGCCAATATGGGGCAATCAATATTAACTCCGCCCGTTCCAGCAGCAGTTTGCGGATGACTGCCGGGATCAGTGAAAGGGGAGGGAAGGCATAGAGCCGATCCCTGGGCCAGGGGCTGCGGAGCGCATCCACCCTCTCCGCCCCGCTGGAAGGGAATCGGGAGAAGAACCTCGGGAGCTGAGCGTTCAGCGGCGAGGCGAACAGATCTATCACTGGCTGTCCGAATCGGCCCGAAACCTCCTTGAAGATGGAGGGATCCAGGCACCACTCTGAGTGATCTAACGTCGATCTGCTCAAGGAGTCCACCTGCCTGTTCGCTACCCCCGAGATGTGTTCTGCCCTGAGGGATGAGAGGTTGGACTCTGCCCAAGAAGCTAGCAGCTGGGCCTCTGTCATGAGGTCCCTGGACCGGGTACCCCCCTGGCGATTCACGTGGGCCTTGGCTGCGACATTGTCCATAAGGACCAGCACATGTTGCCCTGCTACCCTGCCCCTGAAGTGTAGGAGGGCAAGATGTATGGCCCGGAGCTCCAACCAGTTTATGTTGTGCTGCAGGTCCGGTTGGGACCACCGGCCCTGAGCCAACTGAGACTGGAGGTGAGCTCCCCATCCAAACAGACTTGCGTCTGTGGTTAGGGTGATTCGGGGAGGTTCCTTGAATAACGACCCCTTTGCCAATGCCGGAGATAACCACCATTGCAGGGAGCGCAAGACTTGAAAGGGAACCCTGACCTTGAGAGTGGAGGAGCTCGTGCCTAGCCTGAGACGGTAGAAGGAACCATTGCAGGTGTCTGGAGTGCAATCTGGACCATGGAACGATTGACATGCACGAGACCATCTTCCCTAGGAGTTTGGAGAGAGTGGCCAGTGATACCAATCGATCTTTCTGTATCTGGAGCACCAGAGACCGGATGCTGTCTTGATGCTCCGGAGACAGATATACCATGCACTGCGTCGTGTCTATGATCGCCCCCAGGTGTAACAGACGGGTGGATGGAACCGTGTGGCTCTTCGGGAAATTTATGGAAAACCCGTGTGCCTGTAGTACCCCCATGGTGTGGTTGAGGTCCCATTGAGCTGCCTGGACGGACGATGACTGGATTAGGATGTCGTCCAGGTAACACTGTATTCGGACAGGTATTAGCCTCAGGTGGGCCGTCAATGCCGCCAGGATTTTCGTAAACACCCTTGGGGCGGAGGAAAGGCTGAATGGTAGGGCTCGGTATTGGAAATGGTGGCCGGCAAAATAAAACCTGAGGAATCTGCGATGGCTGGGAATAATGGGGATGTGCAAATAGGCCTCCGTGAGGTCTATTGATGTCAAGAGGTCGCCCCGTCTGATGCCGGCCAGAATGGACTGGAGCGTCTGCATCTTGAACCTCTCGTATTTGACATGGGAATTGAGACCCTTGAGGTCCAGGATTGCTCTCCATCCTCCTGAGGACTTGGGGACCACAAAGAGGATGGAGTAGAAACCCTGCCCTCTTTGGGCAGTGGGAACTGGCTCTATGGCCCTTATGTCCAGAAGATGGCGAATGGCCTGTTGCATGAGCCTCTTTTTGTCCGGCCGCCGAGGCCTCGGGCAAGCTATGAATCGATCCGGGGGTACGGAGAGAAATGTTAGGGACAGACCGTCCTTGATCGTTCGGAGCACCCAGGAGTCTGTTGTAATGTTCTCCCAGTGGTCTGCAAACAGGGAGAGTCTGCCTCCTATGGGGATCCTGTCCCTGGAGTCATTTAGTCCTCCTGAAAGGACGGCCTCCGCCCCCACGAAAGGGCCACTTGCCTTGTGCCTGTTGTCTGGGTCTGGGTCCAGGCCGCTCCCATGGTCGGTCAGGTCTGGGAGGGAAAGGCCGAGCTGGCGGGCCCCACCCTGGACCCGTGTATGCACGAAAGGGCGCTCTTTGGTAGTCCGAAGAAGCGCGTCTGTCCCCCCGTTTGTTGAGGTGAGACATAACCCTACGTTTGTCACGGTCCTCTACTAGGTATGGAGCGAGAGACTCCCCAAACAATTGACCGCCGGTGTAAGGGGCGGTGGCTAGGCGCCACTTTGCCTTTTGGTCCGCCCTCCACTGTTTTAACCACAGCAGTCTGCGAGCGGCCACGTTGTAGCCCATGGTCCGCGCAGAAAATCTGGCTGCGTGTAGTGAGGCGTCAGCCATAAATTCCGATGCCGCCAGGAGCTTACCCAAGGTTTGGTGTACTCGCACCTGGTCCTGGGGTATTGTGGCCTGGAGCTCATGCAGCCACATTATGGAGGTCCTGGCGAAAAATGAGTTAGCCGTGGATGCCTTCACTGACCACGCCGAGGCTTGGTGTGACCTGCGAAGGGAAAACTCGGACCTCCTGTCCTCTGGTTTTAAAGCCTCCGCCATGTCACCGGATACAGTGGACGGGGAGACTAGGAGAGTGATGGCCTGGTCCACCAATGGGACCTCAAGCAAATCAGACAGAGAAGAGGCCACATTAAATAATCTCTTATCTGAAGCGGTCAGCGAGGGCGGTGAAGCCAGAGCTGACCACTGCTTTTTGATGGTATTCAGAAACAGGGGAGGACAAGGAATTTTCTTTTGAGAGACAGAAGGTTCTGTGAACAACGGATTTGAGACCTGATCAGTGGAGGGAGGGGGATCCTCTTGTTCCGTCTCAATATTAGCCGAGGCAATTGCCTTATTTAAAAGGGCTTTGAATAAGGATGGGTCAAAGAGCCCAACAAAGGGAACAGGATCAGGTGCTGTCTCCTCCTCCTCAGAAAGGTGAATCTCCCCTGGCTCATATTCTTCCGGGTAGTTGTGTACACCCTGGGAGGAATGGTCAGAGGTGATGGATTGAGCGTAATCCGCCGGCTCTGACTGGTATTGGGGTGGACCAGGAGGGACGGCCGTTTCTGGCCTGATTTTCTGAAGGGCAGAGGCCACACCCTGGGAGACAGCCTGGGCTAGCAATGCCTGGAACTGCTCAGAAGAGAACTCCTGAAGACCCACAGATCGAAGCCCTGCTGTAGTTGGTGTGAATGTGGCCTCAGGTGCGGACCGTGCCGCATGTGGCTAAGCTGGCCATTGAGGGCCAGTAGAGTGACTCGGTATTTCCTGTCCCTGCGCGGCCTCAGCTTCGGGAGACCATGCGCTCTGGAATGGATTGACGGAAGGAGCAGAAAGGGGCTCAAACGGAGTCCCCGCGGAGGAAGCAGCAACTTCTGGGCCTGGCTGTTGTTGCTGAGCCCTTGAAAACTGCCTCTCCAATGCCAAATGCCGCCTGTTGGCCTCCTTCTCAGCTGTTTTGGAAGGGGTCTTCCTTGAAATGGTCTTGGCCTTGGCCTTCAGCTTGCCAGCTGCTTCCAGCTTTGAGGACTTGCGCCTCTTCTTTGCTGGGGACGCCGGACCACCGTGGGCGGTCTTAAGATCAGGATTGTCAGCCATTGTTGTTGACCCTCTCAGTATCGGCTGAGAATTCAGACAATCCGATGGAGCACTGGGGTTATTTCAGTCCCAGAACCAGCTAGGCCGGTTATGGCTCCTATTAAAGTTGGCGACTGGACCAGTCACTGGCCCTTGCGCACTGGGGAGCTACCAGCCACTGCTATTGGTCACTGACTATTGGTCACTGCTCCAATAGTCTTTGCTGCTGCAATGCCACTGATGATGGTAGTTTTAAACTGCCTTAGGCAGAATGGCGGCAGGTGGCTGTACAAAATGGCGGCCGGACAGAAAGAGGCAGCAATGAGTTTACAAAATGGCGGCCGGGCACGTGGGGCCCTGCAGTGTAGGCCCAGTAGCCCAGGAAGGCCCTTGAGAAGACCTGGTTTGGCCCTCCCCAAATTGTAGTCAACCAAGGGGTGGTATACAGAAGGGGGGGTAGCAGGGGAGACTCTCCCTGCCGTCCTGTGAACCTTCAGCCAATTTGTTAAAGTGGTCAAAATGGCGGCCGCAACGATCCCGCCAAAAATCCGGCGTGCCTGGCTCCCTTAAAACCTCAGCCGAGGCAGGGAAACAAAGGAGCAGTCTTTTGGGGCTTTTGGGAGCTCCTATGAGCTCGCTTCTCTCCCCAGGCACCAGCAAAAAAATCTTCGGAGCTTTAGGCCGCGCTGAAGCGATCAGCGGCCTCCCGGAAAGCTCCGCTGCTCAGCTGATCGTCGGAACAATCGCCGCTTGCCGGGTATTTTTAAACTGCCTTGGGAAGGTGTGTAGATCTTCCCAGGCTCTTAAAATTAAATTTGGCTTGATTTGGGGTGACTCCCCCCCCCCCGCGGAGCCAGCCGGCCCGCTGATCGTCAGGAGACGATCGTGCTTTCCTGGCTTGTCTGGCTATCTGTAATAGCTGACAGCACCAACAACCCCAGGAAAGCTGTGATATTTGCTGTAGCCACAGCAATATTATTAGCAAGAGAGTCCACAAATGGGAATACAACCTGCCTACAACTGAGGAGCCAACGAAGGAGCGTCCTGATGGGCTGAAGACTAAGTCGTAACTGGGTAGGATCCAGCCCAGCAGGAGGCGTGGCAATCGTTTGACTTAGTCTGATTGGGCAGGAGGATGAAGTTAACCCATTTGTGGAGTCTCCATCCTCATGCTGGAGAAGGCCTCACAGCTGACAATGCATACTGTAGCAGAGCAAAAGCCATGAGGCCAAAGGAACTGCCTGCAGAGCTCAGAGACAGGATTATTACAAGGCACAGATCTGGGGAAGGCTACAATATAATTTCTGCTGCACTGAAGGTTCCTAAGAGCACAGTGGCTTCCATAATTCTCAAATGGAAGAAGTTTGGCACAACCAGGACTCTTCCAAGGGCTGGTCGCCCGGTCAAACTGAGCAATCAGGGGAGAACGGCCTTAGTAAGAGAGGTGACCAAGACCCTGATGGTCACTCTGACTGAGCTCCAGAGATCCTGTGTGGAGATGGGACAGAGTTCCAGAAGGACAACCATCATTGCAGCCCTCCACCAATCTGGGCTTTATGGCAGAGTGGCTAGACAGAAGCCTCTCCTCAGTGCAAAACACATGAAAGCCTGTTTGGAGTTTGCAAAAAAGCACCTGAAGGACTCTCAGACTGTGAGGAAGAAGATTCTCTGGTCTGATGAAACCAAGATTGAACTGTTTGGCCTCTATTCTAAACATTATGTCTGGAGGAAACCAGGCACTGCTCATCACCTGCCCAACATCCTCCCAACAGTGAAGCATGGTGGTGGCAGCATCATGCTGTGGGTGTGTTTTTCAGCAGCAGGGACTGGGAGACTGGTCAGGGTTGAGGGAAAGCTGAATGGCGCAAAGTACAGGGATATCCTCAATGAAACCTGTTCCACAGCACTCAAGACTGCAGACTGGGCTGAAGGTTCACTTTCCAACATGACAACGATCCTTAAGCACACAGCCAAGTCAACACAGGAGTGGCTTAGGGACAACTCTGTGAATGTCCTAGAGTGACCCAGCCAGAGCCCTGACTTGAACCCTATTGAACATCTCTGGAGGGACCTGAAAATGGCTGTCCGCCGACAGTTGCCATCCTACCTGACTGAGCTTGAGAGGATTTGCAAGGAAGAATGGCAGAAAATCCCCCAATCCAGGTGTGCAAAGCTTGTCGCATCATACCCCAAAAGACTCGAGGCTGTAATTGCTGCCAAAGGTGCTTCAACAAAGTACTGAGTGAAGGGTCTGCATACTTATGCCAATGTCATATTTCAAGTTTTTTAAAATAACTTTACAGACATTTCTAAAATTCTGTTTTCACTTTGTCTTTATGGGGTAGTGAGTGTAGATTAATGAGAAAAAATTGAATTTCAACAACTGTAGAATCAGGCTGCAGCAATAACAAAATTGACAAAAGTGAAGGGGGTCTGAATACTTTCTGAATGCACTGTATAACTGTACCTTTCATTTTCACCTAATAATCCCAGATAGGCTATAGAATTTAAGAAGAACTCTAGTAACTGTTTGGGAGTGGGCAAGGATATAGAAATTAAAATCATCAAGATTATTAGGTTTTGTAGACAGAGGTCATCAGGCTTGGGTAGATTTGTGTGATCTTTTTTTAACGGATTCATTCCCCTATGAAGTCTGTGTCTCTGTGATTTTGAAATAGCCTGAACCGAAGACTAACAGAAAGTTCACTTGGTTTTGTTAGGAATGCCTTTTACTACTAGCTAAGGCTGCTGTATTAGCTACAAGTCTTAGATTGCACTGAAAAGAGGCAACTGCAGCAGGCTGAATTTGAAGAACATTCAAAAATTTCAGATACTTTAAAATGTAGCAGCCTGGTTGTTTCTGGAGGCCAGATACTCAGGGAAAATAGGAGGAGGAAGACGTATTAGGGATGTTTGCTACCATGATTTTGCTACCATGAATTTCAACAACTGTAGAATCAGACAAAATTGACAAAAATAAAGGGGGTCTGAATACTTTCTGAATGCAGTGTAGGCACACATACAGTAAAAGTATTACCCAAAAATGAATGCACCACAATCAGCATTTATTCATTTTTAACCTTTTAGCAAAAATGACAAAATACCTAAGCTGAGTAGTTTTAACTTGTTAGCTTAGGCTTAAACATTATACATTTATGTCAAAGTGTACTAAATTGCCAGCAATCATGCAAAACTAGAAAGCACTTAATTTGCTTAAACCAGAAATGCACCATCAGTAACATATTAACATTATTCACTATTAAATGCTGAATGCTTGTAATTAAATTTGCCTCAGAAATGTAAACTTCACAGTAAAGTATTAATTGGCTCATGTCAACACCTTAAAAAAAGCAAAAAACAAGATTCATGCTAACATTAGTGTACAATTCATCCCTAACACTAAAGTAGGGTGTTCACCGAGAATCATTTTTAATATAAAGCAAAGTGCATACAGAAATTTATAACAATTTTAAGGACAAAAAGTGGTCCTATTCATCTGGTCCTGGCAATTAAATGCAAAATGTCTGACATATGAGCTCTGATGAGCCATTTATAAATACTTCAGATTACAGATAGTATAATGAAAGAGTTCGTCTGAAATCTTCATATATGTTCCTGTTAATCCGCAAAGGGTGCTTGTTATAGCTTAAAATTTCTGTTAAATGCTGTGATGAATTACTTGTTATCCAAGGGTAGCAGCTGCTCCTTACCATTTATTGTTAAAGACTTTAACAGGCCATCTTCTTCAACTTCTACTCTTTCTTGTCCATTCTCAACAATTCTGCAGGATAAAAGATTCATGGAAGTGCATGGGTGTTGGTTTTTGTTTTTTAAACAGTAGTAAGATAACACATGAATTTCTTGTCCGTAAAGTGATTCACCACAAGACCTCACTGCAGCAAACTAAACTGGAAAACTTCATTTTATCCACAGGTTTGAAGCAATTAATTCTCTAGTTGTCAAAATCCTTGCAAAATTATGAACTACCTTTTTAACTATGATTCTGAGTCATTTCAGACACACCACATACTTTTACTTTATGAAGCGTATCTTGGGCACTTCAGCCACAGGGATGCCAACTTTAGACTTATCCCAAAGGACAAAAAATGATACATAACATAAAAACGAGTCAAACATTACTAAAAGAGTTACTATTGTGTAGTTTTGTTTTCTTTTGAATGGAAAAAAGGGTATTAACAACTTGCTAATAAATTTAAATTTAAATCACTGTACCTCTTTGTAGTGATTTTTCTGCCATTAACTATTTTAGTTGAAGTTGATACAGATTTGAAATTACCCATTCCACTACCACCAAATGACGTGGAGGAGAAAGAAGTAAGGCCTCCATGGCCAAGAGAACCAAATGAAGTAAAACCTGTTAAGAAAAAGTGACAGAATGTATTTGGCCCAGGTAAAGGAACCACATTAATTCAAGAACTCAACAGCAGCTTCCCACCTATATTTTTGTTTTTAGATTAATGGAGAGACTAATGTTTGGAACTATCAGGCCATTTATTTAAGATCATATTTGTTCACTAATATTGAGAAATATTAAATAATACTAAATGTTCAGAATACAGTCAAAATACCAAATAATAGTGGTTTACACCAAACACAACTACATCTATCCTCACTGCTCAAATATAGATCTACAAACAGTAATCAGGAGAACTCTATTTTGTAAAATTGAAAATTATGTGACTAATTTAGTTTATGTTGTACACACTTTGAAGGGCTAGAAAAGTGGGGAACCTATGGAAATCCAAATATTGCTAATTCCCATGCTTGACAGAGCTGCCAAATGGTATAAATCAGTAATACTCTGGAGCACCAAAGGCTCTTCAAACTTGAAATAAATGTAGAAAGCTCAAATCATTGGGCCCACCTAAGCAATTCTTGATCTCTTTTAGTTGTCTATTCCTATAATTCTAGCTTGCATACATGGTGTCCAAGGCAGACTCACATTTTGCAGGTCTGCACAGTTTAAACCTTGTGCATAAACATGTGAAGTTTTATTCCTTTGATAATTGTCGACATTTTAATATCTACATTGTAATTAAGTTCATCCTACCAGTATCAAAGGAAGAAAAACTGCTCCCAAAGGCAGGAAAAGCACTGAAGGCAGAGAAAAATGAACTACCACCTCTGCTTCTGTTTCCACGTGACCCTCTTCTATTGCCAAAAAAGTCATCAAAAGGATCTTCTGCAAATAAAGTTAAAAAGGGTTTAGGATTAACACGTGAATTTCTGTATTAATTAAATACAAAGGTTTAAAAATGGACATTTAAATATTAAGATGTATCTCCAGCATAATTTATTTCAATCTTTGATTTGAGAGTATTGTTGTCACATAAAGATTTGTTAGTGCTACATTATATCCCTGTACGTAAAAGTATTATTCATAGTTTTCAATAGGTCCTTTACCAAAGTCACCCAACTGTCTTCTTCCTTAAGATAGTACTAGAACTCATGATCTCCTGGTTTCTAGCCTGGAGCCTTTAACCACTGCACTACCCTGGCTCTCTTCAAGAAGTCCTACTCCCAAGGAAATATGCACTGAACTTCAGCCTTTAAGTGTAATTTTCTAATATAAGAAAAAAATACAACCTGTGGAAAAGTTAAGTAACTTGTGTTTCACTGCCAACTTAACTATATCCTTTTGTAGGTGTAGGAACTTGGGAACCTGAACAAAAGTAATTAAGAGTAAGAGTAATTAAGAATCTAAATCTGCTATCATATTAGCCTGATTAGTGAGGTTTTAACCAGACATATATTAAAAAAACCTGCACGAAGGTATTAGAAACGCTAAATGGAACAATAAAAAGAATACTCTCATTGCTTATGTGGTCTATGTGTTTGTTTACAGAAAAGGGATTTTGCTTTTGCAACAGGTCTTATGGGTAGAAATTTAATGTTACCTGAAATCAAAGTGTAAGTTATTAATCAAAGCATTTCATCTTCATTAGTCTTAAAATCAAAGTTTACCATTTTATCACGTTATCCAGATACCTGAAAAAATATGTATAAAAGAATATATGCAAAAAATTACAATAAAAGAAGGCACTTAAAATAATGTGATCTTCAACATTAAATTGAAGAATGACTGTGTCACAGAACTTTATAATCAGTCTAGTCTAAGATCCTACAGAACCCAAAGTACCATAATCTAGGTCAGTGGTCCCCAACTAGCAGACTGCAGCCTGTTCGAAACCAGGCCATGGGAGAAAAGGGCAAGCACGCGCACGTGAAGCTCCAATTGTGCGAGCGTTGGGCAAGATCGCGCAGGTCCACACTTGCGAGCAGACGGCGCTTGCACTGGCGCATGAAGCTCCATTCCCGCGAGTAGAGCTTCGTGCATGAGCACGAGTACCCTCCGTTCGTGCGAAGCTCCATTTGTGTGAGTGGAGGGAGCTTGCGCACGAAGCTCCATTTGCACGAGTGGAGCTTTGCGCGTGAGCGCAAGCACCCTCCACTCGCACACGAAGCTCCATTTGTGTGAGTGAGGGGTGCACACGTTTGTTCGCCTGCCACTCACACACACACCCATGCTGGGCTGGGCCAGGCTGCCAAGCTGGAAAGGTTGGGGACCGCTGATCTAGGTGGAGATAATTAGACATGTATGTTTATTTGAAAAACTTTGAAAAAAACAATTTGTTCAATATCACTTCAACAAAATGACTCCAGGAACCCCCAGACTAACTACTTCCAAGTTTCCATATTGCCAGCCCTGCTACTTTGTAAAACATCTGGAATTTTTAAAAAAGGAGGATGAGGAACAGCAAGACATGCTTCTGCTGAGTTGAAACCCTTCAGTTGAATTGTAAGTAGAATTCAATATCTCCTTAATTTTAGCTGTTTATTTTTATTTTAGAATCTATATGAAGATCAGACCATCTGAGACATATTTGTAGGGCATTATACTTATGTTGTTGGTTTAGTCGCTAAGTCGTGTCTGACTCTTTGCAATCCCATGGACCATAGCACACCAGTCCACCCTGTCCTCCACTATCTCCCAGAGTTTGCCCAAATTCATGTTCATTGCATCGATAACACTATCTAACCATCTCATCCTCTGCCATCCCCTTCTCCTTTTGCCTTCAGTCTTTCCCAACATCAGGGTCTTTTCCAATGAGTCCTCTCTTCTCATTTGGTGGTCAGAGTATTTGAGCTTCAGCTTCAGTATCTGTCCTTTCAAAGAACAGTCAGAGTTGATTTCCTTTAGGATTGGCTGATTTGATCTCCTTGCAGTCCAAGGGACTCTCAAGAGTCTTCTCCAACACCACAATTCTAAAGCATCAATTCTTCAGCGTTCAGCCTTCCTTATGGTCCAACTCTCACAGCCATACATTACTACTGGGAAAACCATAGCTTTGACTATACGGACCTTTGTCAGCAAGGTGATGTCTCTGCTTTTTAATAATGTCAGAACCCATATCTATAAAATAGGGTCCCTTATTCTTTCCCCCTCCTCCGTTTCTTTCTCTCTGCTTTTCTTCCTGACCCGAATCTCACTCTCTTCTCTTCCTGGGTTCTGCCATACTCCCAGGGGGGAGGGGGGAAGTGTTTGAGGGTTATTGCCTTGGTTTCCTCTATCGCTACACTGTAACACTTTGCTTTCCTGCATTACTTTCTGTGAACTTTCCCATCCCTTAATGTCAGCTAGCAAAGGGAGGGGAAGAATGGAATGCAACCTCAGGCGACTGGTTTATCTCTGCGCTCTCAAGAGAAGGTGTGAAGAGCCGCCAAAACATCGCAGCTACAACCGGAGACAGCCTGATGTTATCTCCCTTTTCCCACAAGGAACTTAACACCTGGGGATTGGGCCATTTGAACTCACCGGATGAACAATGGGGTGGGGTTTTGCTTGGGACACTTTTTACCTATTAATCTGAGCGGGAAATCCTCAGATCCTGTCTAGTATGCCTGCTATCAGCTTCTCCTAATAAAAGATCCTTTTGGAAGAAACTGCTTCCACGAGTTCTACTTTCTTGGGATGAGGTTTTGCAGTGGGCCCTGACAGCTGCCTAGGTTTGCCATAGCTTTCCTCCAAAGGAGCATGTGTCTTTTAATTTCATGGCTGCAGTCGCCATCTGCAGTGATCTTGGCGCACAAGAGAATAAAATCTGTCACTGCTTCCATTTCTTCCCCTTCCATTTGCCAGGAAGTGATGGGACCAGATGCCAAAATCGTAGTTTTTTTAATGTTGTGTTTCAAGCCAATATTTGCACTGGGTTTAGGATCCTTCAGCTCCCACCCTTGGCCACACCTCCTTCTCCTACCTCCTCCCGCCTCAGCCCATTTGCCTCCAGCATTCCTCCTCAGCTGGCCCACCCCTGGCCATTCTCCCTGGCCAATGGGCCCCTTGTCCTCCGCCCCGCACCCTTTGTCCTGGCCCTTTCGCCAAGGCACCCTTTGTCCTGGGCCTTTGGCTGCACAGGACAGATAGCCACCAGCCAATCGGGTGGGTGGCAGGCAGCAGCCATGGTGCTGCAGGGGGCAGCATGCAATGGGCGATCGCAGGGGCTGTGTTGTGGGGCAGCAGGCGAACGGCAGAGCCGGCGCGGCTCCTGCCATTGTGTGTGTGGGGGGGGAACCTGGCGTGGGGCAGCAGGCCAACTCCCCGTTCGGTGTGAGGCCAGAATCCAGGAGCAGAGGCAACGGAGCGGGGGGTGGAAGAAAAAAAGGAAGCCAGTGCTCTGCAGACTTTTTTTTTTTTTTTAAGCTGCCAGAGCCTCCAGGCAGAGAGGGCAACAGGTAGGAGAAGGAGGCGTGGCCAAGGGTCCCATTCTGCATTTGTACTTTCCTCTTTCACCCTCATCAAGAGGCTCTTTAGTTCCTCTTCACTTTCTAGCATTAGAGTGGTATCATCTGCCTATCTGAGGTTGTTGATATTTCTCCCGGCAATCTTAATTCCAGATTGTGATTCATCCAGCCCGACATTTCACATGATGTACTCTGCATATAAGTTAAATAATCAGGGTGACAATATGCAGCCATGTCATACTTCTTTCCTTATTTTGAACCAATCAGTTGTTCCATGTCCGGTTCTAACTGTTGCTTCTTGGCCCGCATACAGGTTTCTCAGGAGACAGGTAAGGCGGTCTCTATTTCTTCTGCCTCTTTGAAACCCAGCTTGTACTTCTGGTATTTCTTGGTTCACATATTGCTGAAGCCTAGGATTGTAGGATTTTGAGCAGGACCTTGCTAGCATGTGTAATTAGTGCAATTGTACGGTAGTTTGAACATTCTTTGGCATTGCCCTTCTTTGGGCTTGGAATGTAAACTGACCTTTTCCAACCCAGTGGCCATTGTTGAGTTTTCCAAATTTGCTGGCATATTGAGTGCAGCACTTTAACAGCAACATCTTTTAGCATTTTAAATAGCTCGGCTGGAATACCGTCACCACCTCTAGCTTCATTGTTGGTAATGCTTCTTAAGGTCCACTTGACTTTGCACTACAGGATGTCTGGCTCGAGGTCAGCAATCATACCATTGTGGTTATCAGGAAACATTATGATCTTTCTTGTATTGTTCTTCTGTGTATTCTTGCCACCTGTTCTTAATCTCTTCTGCTTCTATTAGGTCTCTACCATTTTTGTCCTTTATCATGCCCATCTTTGCACGAAACGTTCCCTTGATATGTTATGACCCAGGGTTGGCGAGCAAGCAACACGTGCTAGGCAGAGGCTTGTCAGCATTTATTCCACCACCATCCCCCAGAATCCCCAGAATCCAGCAATTCCTGGTCCATTCCCAAAGTCTCTGCACTCAATTTACACCTACAGTCCAAGAGCAAGGCTCAAACACACGCAAACACACATACTCCGTGCAACTTCCCAGCAATGGAAGTCCAAGGGAGCAGCAACACTACGGAAGCAAGGTAGGATCTCAACTTCAGCAAAGTTCATGATGGATGACTTGGAACTTCGCGGCATGGAGAGTCCACCGGGAATGCAGCAAAAAACTGGAACAGAGCCGCGTTGCCATTAGCCCGCAGACATCAAGGCAAAGAATCAAACACAAGTCCACAACAGCAAGGATTGTGGAGCAAAGTTCTTCTCGGAGCCATGGAGAGTGTTGCCGCGAAATACAATACTCATTCCCGACAAAAGCCCCTCCTCACGGCATCTCCTTAAATGCTACTCTCCAGGTGATCCTCATGAAGACGGGCGGGTTGCCCTCCTCCCAAGTAGTCGGGTCGTCCTGCGCTGACTCTGCCTCCTCTCCATTCTCCATGCTCGGGGAATGGGCGGGGTAGGCATTTGCTCATCTTCGGAGCTACGTCGCTCCTCTGCTCTGCTGCCTGCCCTTTCCATCTCCTCCCCCCTTCCTCGGTCAGCCTGCACCCTCTCTTCCTCTCTGCCTACTCTTCTGAGGCCTGAGGGACCCGGAACTGCCTCGTCCTTGTCCCCAGGTCATTCCTCATGGGCCATAGGGACTGTGCCATCCCCCTCCATTGGCCCCAGCTCCATCTCCTCCTCCTTGGCCCCAGGTTCTGATGGGGCCATGACATGATATCTCCAATTTTCTTGAAGAGATCTCTAGTCTTTCCCATTCTATTGTTCTCCTCTATTTCTTTGCATTGTTTGTTTAAGAAAGCCTTATCTCTCCTTGCTGTTCTCTGGAAATCTGCATTCAGTTGGGTATATCTTTCCCTTTCTCCTTTGCCTTTTGCTTTCCTTCTTTCCTCAGCTATTTGTAAGGCCTCATCAGATAGCCACTTCACTTTCTTTCATTTCTTTTTCTTTGGGATGGTTTTAGTTGCTGCCTCCTGTACAATGTTACAAACCTCTGTCCATAGTTCTTCAGGCTATCTATCTATCTATCTATCTATCTATCTATCTATCTATCTATCTATCTATCTATCTATCTATCTATCTATCTATCTATCTATCTATCTTTTATTGGCCGCCTATCATGAAAGGTAAAAATATGGATAGATAGATAGATAGATAGATAGATAGATAGATAGATAGATAGATAGATAGATAGATAGATAGATAGATAGATTAATAACCACAAACACAATGATCCAATTACAGATCAGGAGGGCAGAGGCAGGGGGAGGTGGGATTTGTTGTTAATCAACCAACCACCTCCACTGTGATGCTCCCCCATTGCAGCCACAAGCTAACTGGCAGAGCTAAGTCTTTAGGCCCTTATGAAAGGTCAGGAGGGTTGGGGCTGACCTCACATGGGGGGGGGGGCACATGAAGGCCTTTACAGGTGATTACCAACACCTTGAATTGCACCAGGAAGCAGACCGGCAGCCAATGCAACTCGTGGAGCAGTGGTGTTACATGGACCTAATCCCTTAAATCTATTCATCACCGGCTCTGTATATTCATAAGGGATATGATTTAGATCACACTGAATGGCCTAGTGCAGCCTGGCGGGGGGGAGAGGGGAACCGGGCCACGTGAGTGGCGGGCCGGTGCGTGTGCAGCTCAACTTGAGCGAGCAGCGGGCTGGCATGTGCGCACATAGCTCAACTTGCGCAAGTTGAGCTGAGCATGCATGTGCACATGCTCCGGCCCACCACTCACCCAAATTAAGCTGTGTGCGTGTGCATGCTGGCCTGTTGCTCGAGGGCCCCGATTCCGAATAGGCCATGGCCCAGTAGTGGACCGCAGCCTGGGGACCCCTGGCCTAGTGGCTTTCCCTACTTGCTTCAATTTAAGCCTGAATTTTGTAATAAGCAGCTCATGATCTGAGCCACAGTCATCTCCAGGTCTTGTCTTTACTGACTGTATAGAGCTTCTCCATCTTTGGCTGCAAAGTACATAATCAATTGGATTTCGATATTGACCATCTGATGATGTCCATGTGTAGAGTCACCTCTTGGGTTGTTGGAAAGGAGTGTTTGCCACAATCAGCATGTTCTCCTGACAAAACTGTGTTAGCCTTTGCCCTGCTTCATTTTGTACTCCAAGGCCAAACTTGCCTTTTATTCCGGTTACCTCTTGACTTCCTACTTTAGAATTCTAATTCTAGTTCTAGAAGGTGTTGTAGGTCTTCATAGAACCAGTCAATGTCAGCCTCTTCGGCATCAGTGGTTGGGGCATAGACTTGGATTACTGTGATGTTGAATGGTTTGCCTTGGATTTGGAGATCATTCTGTTTTGAAATTGTACCCCAGTACAGTACTGTCTTTCCCACTCTTTTATTGACTACAAGAGCTACTCCATTTCTTCTAAGGGATTCTTGTCCAGAGTAGTAAATATAATGGTCATGTGAATTAAATTCATCCATTCCCGTCCACTTTAGTTCACTGATTCCTACGATGTCGATGTTCAATCTTGCCATCTCATGTTTGACCGCATCCAGCTTACCTTGATTCATAGATCTTACATTCCAGGTTGCTATGCAATATTGTTCTTTACAGCAGTGGACTTTCCTTTCACCACCAGACACATCCACAGCTTTGGCCCAGCCGCTTCACTCTTTCTGGCACTACTTGTAATTGCCCTCTGCTCTTCCCCAGTAGCATATTGGACACCTTCTGACCTGAAGGGCTCATCTTCCAGCATTATATCTTTTAGCCTTTTGGTACTGTCCATAGTGTTTTCTTGGTAAAGATACTGGATTGGGTTGCCATTTCCTTCTCCAGAGGACCACGTTTTGTGAGAACTCTCCACTATGACCTGTCTGTCTTGGGTGGCCCTGCATGGCTTAGCTCATAGTTCCTTTGAGCTGTGCAAGTCCCTTCGCCGGAACAAGGCAGTGATCCATGAAGGTGATACTTATTATACTTGCTGTATAAAAGTGTTCTAAAGTGTACCTCATTGAATATTTCGAATGGTTACAAGAATTAAATACATCTAAATTACATTTTTAAAATATGGTTATGAATGGTCCTTAGATGAATTATGTCATTTAAAAACTAACAATAGGGGAAGATGGTTATCGCAATTAGTGGATCCTGTTAAAAAAATTCCACATGCTACCCATGTTTGAATCTGCTTAACATGTATATATGTTTATAAAGATTAGAGAATGAATTGAACTATTTGCTAAGGTTTTTTTTTTACTTCAATTATAATATAGCTACATAAACATTCAAATGATGTGAACCTAGTTCTGTCCATCTAAAAGGCAGAAATAACCAAGAACCTTATAGATTTGCATAACTTGGCAGATAAAGTTTTAATGTTCAATGTTTCAAAGGAAAGTACATGGATTTATATTTATACTCTTCTATGAAGGAATTCTACTCCCATTCCCTTTTAATCTAGCAAATACTTTCAAGTGGATCTCTTGGCTCCATGTCAGTCATTCCAAACATTATATCCGACTGATTTTCATTTTCATGAAATCCGTCTTCTACATGAAGGAAAACAGTACATGTTCATTTCACTTTCATATTTGCATGTACAATTTTCTTAAGTTGCCCTTCTGCTACTTTTGCCAAGGACCAACAACTTAACTGAAAAATTAAATAAAAGGGAAGCCTTCAACTGTAAAAGATAAGAGAATCAGTCCACTTATTAATACCGTAACTATGAGAACCAGTATTAGTAGACCTAGCTTTCTTTAATGACTACCACAATTATGGTATATTTCCAACATCACCAATGGCCCAAGAATCTCTTAAAGAAAATACTATTCCTATAGTAAGACTCTTCATATGCTAAAGTTCAGCACATTATCAGGTAATGCCACTGGTATAGCTGCCTAATTTATTACATTGACTCATGAGCAAGTTATGAAGGTCACTTGTGTACCCATGAACTGTATTACTGGTACATTACTGCTCACTATTATGGATCTACCGTGTTTCCCCGAAAATAAGCCCTAGCTTGATTTTTACACATGCTCCCAATATAAGCCCTACCCCCAAAATAAGCCCTACTTAAGACTCCGCCCACTCCATTGCACCTGGTTGCGTGAGGTGGGGTATTTGTTTCATTAATACTGATTAATTTATTTTGTTTTACTAATTTTTATGAGCAAGTAATTACAGGAGTTCTGAGAAAAATGAATCAAGTGGGATTCTGGTACATCTACACAAGGTGACTAATTTAATATTCAGGATGTTCTTATTCTTTCAAAAAACTTAGAAAAAGAATTGTATACTTTTTTCTCTCTCATTTTAAAATGACTACTTACACTACTATTATCATAAAACACACCTATGGGGTTCTGCTAATTAGAATTAATCAAAGTGACTCTAAAAGCTTTCAAAGCTATTAAAAGTTTTGCAATGCTGTTTCAGTTGAATTTAAATTAAGCTCTAGCTAACACAGTTGTTCTGACTTTTTTACACAAAGTAAGAATCCTTTAGAGAAGTGAACAGACATTTCAGATAACTTAAAATAGAATTTATTAATATAAAGACATTTATTCATTAAAATTCCTCCAATTCTGCTCCCATACTTATTTCTTCTTCCAGCTCATCCAAAGTTATACTGCTAGGCTCTTCTACCCAATCTTCTGACACTAAACTCACTTCCTCCTCTAAAGACTCGTCTGCTCCTTCAGAAAAGTCCTTTTCTACCACTACTGTGTTTCCCTGAAAATAAGACCCGGTCTTATATATTTTTTTGGGACCAAAAGAACATTAGGGCTTATTTTCAGGGGATGTCTTATTTTGCGGCCACCCACCCACTCCATCCCACTGTCTGGTTGCTCACTGCCGCAACGGGGCAGGAGAGTGCACGTCACACCGGTGCCACCACAGGTTGAGGCGAGGCAGGTGGGGGGGTGGAGCTGACCCACGCGCCCCCACCCGCTTATCTCAGGGCCCCCGCAGCCAGGTCACTCCCTGCTCGGTGACCTCCCCCTGCCCGTTCAATGACCTGGCTGCCTGCCCGCCTCTTCCCTTTCACTCTCCCCCCAAGTCAGACTGCCATGCTACGGAGGATGGGCGGGGGAGGCTTGGTCGCTTTACCCAGTCCCCCTCCGTTTCGGAGCAAGGGGGAGCGATGGTGAAAGGCTCCGCTGCCACTGCGCAACAGCCGCGTCCACCGCTGGAGGGGCTTTCTTTGGTCTCGGACGCCCCCACTTCGTCCCGCAGATCACCTGCCCAGTGGCAGCCTCCTTCTCCTTCTCCAACTCTCCCGTGGCTTACAACATGACTGGGCAGCGTAAGCCTCCCCTGCCACCTCCCTCCGCCTGCCAGACACCCGCCGAAGCCACCCGCCCACTCCCTCCCACCGTCTGCTTGCCTGCAGCCACAACGGCTTACAGGGTTTCCCAGGGCAGACACTCGGGAGGTGAAGGCAGTGCCGGCGGAACAAGGAGAGCAGCGCGGACAGGCGGGGGGAGCCGAAGGACCGGGTGGCACAAGCCTCCCCTGCTGCTGGCCCAGGGCAGGTGATCATATAGTTCTTCCTCTGCCATTTCTCCTATTGACTCATAGCTATACTCTTCCAAGTGCTCCTCTATAGACCTTTCTTCTGATCCTTCATTAGAATCCTCTGGCAGCCAACTGCTAAGCAATTAGCAGGTATCTTAGAAAAGTACCAATTGTAGTTCAGTAATTTCATAAAATACATTAAGAATTTGCCCCAACACATTGCTACCAGGACTGTCAGAGAGGGGTTTGTTTGCTCTGGGAGTCGGTCCCTCAAGATGATAGGAACGGTGCCCCCTAAGGTGAGAGCATAGGGGTTGCCAGTGTGAATATAGGAGTGGCACAGCTCCCTCTGGGTGAGACCCACAGATAGGGTGTGTGTATGTGTGTGTTTGCTGCCCCTCAAGCTGGCCAGTGAGAGAGACCAATGCTGGGGTGGGGTAGATTGGGTGTGAACGGGGATGGGGATGAGGGAGAGCTTCTGGTGCTGAGAGCTGAAGGGCTGCAGAAGCTTCAGTGCATCACTGAGACCTGGGTGACACCAGAGGGGGGAGTTCCCCTCTTGGAAATGTATCCCACTAGGTTTAGGGTTTGACACCAACCAAGGCCACGGGGCAGGGGAGAGGGAGTAGCAGTTATCATTCAAGAATCTCTTGGTGTTCAGGGGTCATGCTCCCCAAGTTACTGGATGTGAGACCCCATTTCTGAGACTGAACACAGGTTAAAGCCGTGATTAAGGCCAGCTTTCTGGCAGTAAAAGTGGCAAAATGTATTTTTCCACACTTATTGCATCTGCAGAGTGTCTCCCAACAGCCCTGTTCAGGGTCACCCAGTCCCTCCTCAGGAAGGAGGGCTTGGACGATCATCTTCAGGGCTGTGCGGAAGAGTTTGTGCAACGCCTGATGGATAACAACACTCAGATTTGCTCTGGGTTGGAGTCAAAGTTTGGTGCAATTCCATTAGAGATTCCCAGGGAATGGACATACAGTTAGGGAAAAAATTATATGATCCCCTGCTGATTTTGTATGTTTGCCCACTGACAAAGAAATGATCAGTCTATAATTTTAATGGTAGGTTTATTTTAACAGTGAGAGACAGAATAACAAAAAATCCAGAAAAACACATTTCAAAAAAGTTATAAATTGATTTGCATTTTAATGAGTGAAATAAGTATTTGACCCCTTCGCAAAACATGACTTAGTACTTGGTGGTAAAACCCTTGTTGGCAATCACAGAGGTCAGAGGTTTCTTGTAGTTGGCCACCAGGTTTGCACACATCTCAGGAGGGATTCTGTCCCACTCTTCTTTGCAGATCCTCTCCAAGTCATTAAGGTTTCGAGGCTGACGTTTGGCAGCTCGAACCTTCAGCTTCCTCCACAGATTTTCTATGGGATTAAGGTCTGGAGACTGGCTAGGCCCCTCCAGGACCTTAATGTGGTTCTTCTTGAGCCACTCCTTTGTTGCCTTGGCCCTGTGTTTTGGGTCATTGCCATACTGGAATCCCCATCCACGACCCATTTTCAATGCCCTGGCTGAGGGAAGGAGGTTCTCACCCAAGATTTGACGGTACATGGCCCCGTCCATCGGCCCTTTGATGCGGTGAAGTTGTCCTGTCCCCTTAGCAGAAAAACACCCCCAAAGCATGTGTCCACCTCCATGTTTGACGGTGGGGATGGTGTTCTTGGGGTCACAGGCAGCATTCCTCCTCCTCCAAACACGGCGAGTTGAGTTGATGCCAAAGAGCTCGATTTTGGTCTTGTCTGACCACAACACTTTCACCCAGTTCTCCTCTGAATCATTCAGATATTCATTGGCAAACTTCAGACGGGCCTGTACATGTGCTTTCTTGAGCAGGGGGACCTTGCGGGCGCTGCAGGATTTCAGTCCTTCATGGCGTAGTGTGTTACCAATTGTTTTCTTGGTGACTATGGTCCCAGCTGCCTTGAGATCATTGACAAGATCCTCCCATGTAGTTCTGGCCTGATTCCTCACCGTTCTCATGATCATTGAAACTCCATGAGGTGAGATCTTGCATGGAGCCCCAGACCGAGGGAGATTGACAGTTATTTTGTGTTTCTTCCATTTGCGAATAATCGCACCAACTGTTGTCACCTTCTCACCAAGCTGCTTGGTGATAGTCTTGTAGCCCATTCCAGCCTTGTGTAGGTCTACAATCTTGTCCCTGACATCCTTGGACAGCTCTTTGGTCTTGGCCATGGTGGAGAGTTTGGAATCTGATTGATTACTTCTGTGGACAGGTGTCTTTTATACAGGTAACCAGCTGAGATAAGGAGCACTCCCTTTAAGAGAGTGCTCCTAATTTCAGTTCGTTACCTGTATAAAAGACACCTGGGAGCCAGAAATCTTGCTGATTGCTAGGGGATCAAATACTTATTTCACTCATTAAAATGCAAATCAATTTATAACTTTTTTGAAATGCATTTTTCTGGATTTTTTTGTTGTTATTCTGTCTTTCACTGTTAAAATAAACCTACCATTAAACTTATAGACTGATCATTTCCCTGTCAGTGGGCAAACGTACAAAATCAGCAGGGGATCAAATATTTTTTTTCCTCACTGTACTTGTCCCTCCTGATTATAGCAAGCTTCCAGGATGGTGACTTCTGGGTGGGTGCAAGCAGTGATTAATGCATCACTGCAGGAGGGGGTGTTCCCAACACCCTTTAAGGAGGCCGTGGTTTGGCCCCTCCTTAAGAAGTCACCATTAGACCCCCACCATACTGGACAATATTCATCCAGTTTCCAACCTTCCCTTTCTAGGGAAGGGGGTGGAAAAAGTGGCTGTGTTGCAGCTCCAAAGGGTCCTGGATGACACAAGATTATCTAGACCCCTTTCAGTCAAGTTTCAAGCCCAGTCATGGGACAGAAATGGCATTGGTCACACTTGACGATCTCTGGTGAAAGCAGGATAGAAGTAGTTTATCCATCCTTGCTCTCCTTGACCTCTCGGCGGCTTTCAATACCATCAACCATGGTATCATTTGGACCAGCTATGGAACCTGGGACTGGGTGGTGCAGTGTTGCACTGGTTCAGTTCCTTTCTCTGTGACCGGTTCCAATTGGTGTTAAGAGGGGGCGAGAGGTCCAGCCCATGGCTGCTCCTTTGTGGTGCCACAGGGCTCAGTACTCTCTCTGCTCCTTTTTAACATCTACATGAAACCTCTGAGATCATCCCAGACCATGGGGTGAGATACCAGTATGCTGATGCTACCCAACTATATATCTCCACCCCTGGTGACCCAAGTGAGGCTGTGGCTGCCCTTTTGCAGTTGCCTGGAGGCTATGGGGGCCTGGAGGGGGGACAACAGTCACTCTCAGACCAACTCGCCTCACAGGGTTGTTGTGGGGAAAATAGGAGGACGAAGGTGTGGATACGCTTGCCGCCTTTTGAGTTATTTGTAAAAACAATAAAGGTGGGATACAAATGAACAAACAAACTGAACCCTGGTAAGACAGAGTGGCTATGGGTATGCGGAGCCTCAGGATCCAGTAGTTTATCATCTTTCGTTCTGGATGGGGTGGCACTACCCCAGACAGACCCGGTGCGCAACTTGGGGTCTCTCCTAGACTTGCAACTCCTGCTTGAAGAGCAGGTGGCAGTCATAGCTAGGAGAACCTTTGCACAACTCTATGTGGTGCGCCAACTGCACCCTTCTCTAGATCATAAGGCCCTGCGCTCAGTCACTCATGCCCTGGTTATCTCCTGCTTGGATTATTGCAACATGCTCTACATGGGGCTATCTTTGAAGAGTATTTGGAAGGTCTTTTTTTTTTTTTTTTTGCCTCCAAAAGAGGCATCAGGTCTTATTTTCAGGGGATGATTTTTCCACTGTCTCACCAGCTGGCCCACTTCTTCTGTAGCTGCTCACCGCCACTTGTCCGTGCAGCTCCACACCCCCACCCTAGCTTGATTTTTGGCATGCACCTCGCCCCAAAACTAGGGCTTATTTTTGGGGTAGGGCTTATATTAGGCCCACCCCAAAATCAAGCTAGGGCTTATTTTCAGGGTAGGTCTTATTTTCAGGGAAACACAGTATAATTGGTTCAAAATGCAGCTGCATGGATAGTTTTGGAGGCCTCTAGGGTGGCACATGTAACACCACTGGCTGCCAATCTGCTTCTGGGTACAATTCAAGGTGTTGGTTATTACCTTTAAAGCCCTTTATGGCATGAGTCCAGAATATCTGCAGAACCGTCTTCTCCCAATGTGATTGGCCCACCCCACCTGTGCTGGCATAAGGAGCCTACTGCAGCGGGTCTAGGACAATTCTTCATAGCCACGTGACCCTGCCCATTTCACCCCAGATTTTACAGCACAGCTGACCCACCACGGGCCTTTGTCCACAATGCCTCCTCCACTGGTAATATACTGCTGCCACAACTACTCCGCTGCTTCTCCGTGGCTGCTTAATTGTGGCTGATGCACCGTGATCCAAGTCTTCACAACCGATTCCCGCCGCGGGACGATTAAATGCACCTCTGGCACTTCTGGCGTGCTTTTGATGTGTGCCCAATGGCAAGAGACACAGGGGGCGTTGGCAGCAGCAGTGCTGGAAAGTGGTGGTAGTATAGACACGCCAAGCATTTCCATGATCCTTTGATACTGCCCAGGTGGAAGAAGAAGAAAAAGGAAAAATGCATTTGAGAAGTGGGCAGGGGAGGGGATAAAAAAAGGGGGGGGTCTCCCTTGTTGTGTTAAATCAAGAGCAGATTAAAAGAGGGGTGGGGTGGTCAACAGGAAGGCAACCACAGCTCCAAAACAGGAGGGGGATGGCTGCGTTTTTCTCAGTTGCTTGACTACCAGCATCCGATAGATTGATGTCACAGCTGTTGAACTTTTCAGAAAAAGAAAGCCAGAAAGAAAAAAAAAGGGAAGTTGGAATAATTTTAAAGTAAGCCAGCAGCAATCTGAATCCTGCTGCTGCTGGCAAAGCCTCACATCCACCACCACCCCGCCATCCAAATGCTGCTGGTGAATGTGACACCCTGCCCCCCCAGCACCCCTTATACTGCCACCGCTTTCCAGCACCGCTGCTGCCAATGACCCCTGTGCCTCTTGCCATCGGGCACGCACCAAAAGCATGCCAGAAGCCAGAAGTGCCAGAGGCACGTTTAATCGTCCCATGGGGGGAATTGGCCATGAAGACTTGGGTCGCGATGCATCAGCCACAATTAAGCAGCCACGGAGAAGCAGCAGAGTAGTTGTGGCAGCAGCATATTACCGATGAAGCAGCAGCCATGAATAATGGCTCGTGGTGGCTCAGTCATTCTGGAAAATCCAGGGTGAAATGGGTAGGGTCATGTGACCGTGAAGAATTTTTCCCATTTTGCTACTGCGGATCCCATCAGCCAAGAAATTTCAGCTGGTGGGATCCAGGAGAAGAGCCTTTTCTGCCACAGGTCCTGCCCTTTGCAACATCTTGCCACAGGAGGTGAGATCTGCCCCCTCTCTTTTAGCCTTCAGGAAAAGCCTTAAAACCTCGCTATGCCAGTTGGCATGGGGTCCTGAAGGAGAAGCTTTTGGCTGGAGGTAGTTGGTACACTAACAGAGAAAGCACCTCACCTCTCCCCTCCAAACCCTTGTTTTTTTAGTTTGTTTTAATTTTTGTAATTTTAATCCATTTTTATAAATGTTGAGTGTTTGTTTTATCCTGAAGTAAGCTGCTCAGAATCTCCTGGACCATGAAATGGGCAGCAAATAAATTTCATAATAAATAAAATACATTAGCCATTTAATAATGCAAGTCCCCAAGGAATATTCTTAAAATTTACTTCCCATGAATTTAAATATATTAATTTGAGAGGTTTAGGTAATACCTTCAGATTTAAGAGTGAATAAAAATACTTCAACAAAAAACCAAGCTCAATTTTAAAGCTATGTAATCTGAAATGCTTGTTTTTTAAGAAAGAATGGCAGTTAAATATTTCTGTCTACTCTCTGAAGATATACACATCCACACAGTGTTTAAGAGTTCTTAACAAAAGAGTAACCTGTTTTATTTTCATACTCAAAATGTAATACCATTTACCTGATTAAATTCAGATCACCAAAAAAATACCCTTCAGTTTTCAGATATCCTCAATATTTATTTTCTAGGTACAAAGTTTCGTACTGTTGAAAGAAAAATCTTCAGGGTCCAGTCCAAGCCGGGAATAAACAAAATGGAGACTGCTTTAGAAAGAAGGTTGCAGTTTATTGAAGAGGAGAGCCAGACAGAAAGATGGCTCTGGGAAAAATTGACCACATGTAGTAGGGAGTGGGTTTTTATACCTTCTTGGGCTTTTGTTTGGAGTTGTTCCTGTGGCATGAACTTTGACCTGAGTCTGAGTGTGCCTTTCTGGTATTCTGATGGTGGTGGGTTAATTCTATTATGTCCCAAAGGTCATATCCTGCTTCCAGGGGCTGTGGCTGATGAGTGTTGGGTTTTTTTGGTGTGAGGGATTGTTGATTCTAGGGATCTTTATCTTTCTAATCCCAGCTTCCTGACTCCAATCTTTCTGACAAGATTATCACATCTGCATTTCTGCAGACCTGGTTTCTGTTTGGGGTAGAGAGACTTGGGGGGAGTTTCTGCCTTTAAGATCCTTTGGGGAAATGTAATATTCTGCCTTTTAATATTCCCCAAAATATTTCTTTCTTGGGGGGGGCTGACTTCCCACAGTACCTACTAAGATTCCAGAACATACTGGAAGATAAGGAGGAAGATCTAACAGAACTGGTCACAAACATGCTAGGGGAAGCACTGGAAATTGAGAAAGAAGAGATGGAAGGAGAGCTCGATCAAATATATAGAGTCAACTCAAGCTATGCAAGAAGACATAGAGTGCCCAGGGAGGTACATGTTAGATTTGTGAAGAGAACAATAAAGGATGAAATACTGAAAAGAGTGAAGAACCGCTGCAACACAGAAAAAAGGAGATTGTGGTTCTGAAACAGATCCCCTGGAGGATAAGAGACTCTCGGAAACAATACCAATTTTTGACCACAAAATTAAATGAAAAAGGAGTAAATTTTAGATGGTTGGTCCCGGAGGGGATCCTAATCAATTGGAATTCTAGAAGATACAGATTGGACTCCACCTTTAAAGCAGCAGAATTTTATGAGAGACATGCAAGTTTCTTTGAAGAAAAAAGACAAGACACACAAGCAGACAGGGAATTTGAAAAACAGAAAGAGCCAGCAATAGAAGAGGCAGACACACAAAGCAAAGAAGAAGGAAAAGAAAAAGAAAATACAGACCTAGAAGGAGAGGGACTAGTAAGAGAACAAAGACAGAAAAGAACTACTAGGAAACCAAAACCTAAATATAAGTAAATAAGATGGAAAACGAAAGTGGGATCCTTTCAACGAATATTAATGGATTGAACTCCCTCCTCAAAAAGGAAAAAAATCTTTACACGATTACGAAAATTAAAAATGGACATAATTTGCCTTCAAGAAACACATATAAAAAAACAACATTATAAACTCCTGGAATGGCCGAAAATTGGGGAACTTTATTTCACGGCAGCACAACAAAAGAAAAGGGGAGTAGCTTTATATATCAAAGAGACAGTAGACTCCAAACAGGTCTATACAAATAAAGAAGGAAGAATTCTAATAGTGGAAATAATGATAAATCAAAAAAAGATATTGGTAACAGCAATATATGCACCAAACAATAAACAAGAAAAAAAATATCAAAAACTACATAGGAAAATATTGGAAATGGAATATCAAAATATATGTTTAGTAGGAGATTTTAACGCAATTGTGGATGAAAAAATAGATTACAACAGTAGTAAAATAGGGAAAAAAAGAAGGAAGAGATTACCTAAGGCGTTTTTTAAAATGGCAGAAGAAATCTGCATACAGGATGTCTGGAGAGAAATGAACCCCAAAAGAACTCAGTATACATTTTATTCAAATAGACACAAATCATGGTCTAGAATTATGATATGGATGTCCCCTGAATTAAGAACTAATATACATGAGGTTGAGATAGAACCCAACCTTTGGGTTGACCATAATCCGATAAAGCTGATCTGGAGAGGAGTAAAGAAGAAATCAAGGTGGACATTGAATCAATCCTTATTAAAAGAGAAAGAATTTATAGAAATAGCAGTAAAGGAAATGGAATTTAAAAAAAAAAGAAAATAAAAAAGAAGACACTTCACTCCAGAACGTATGGCAGAGGTCCCCAACCTTTTGGGCACCAGGGACCGGTTCCGTGGAGAAAGGTTTTTCCACAGACCGAAGGGGGCGTGGTTTTGTGTGCTGCCTGCATCCCACGGATGGGGGCTTTGCTTGTTTCTGCTGGCATGCCACGACCCGGTACAGGTCCATGGACCGGGGGTTGGGGACCCCTGACGTATGGGATACAGCCAAAGCATACTTCAGAGGACTAGCTATAACTTACATGGCTAAAAAGAATAAAGAGAAAAAGCAACAGTGTACAATGTTAAGGGAAGAGTTTAAGAAATTGGAGCTAGAACTTCAAAGAGATCCACAAAAGAAAATCCTTAAAAGACAAATGGAGATAATTAAACATAAATTAAACCTAATAGAGTCAGAAGAATTGGCTCAACAAATCAAAAGGGCAAAACAAAACTTTTTCAAAATGCAAATAAACCGGGAAGATGGCTGGCTTATAAACTGAAAAAAGGAAGAGAGAAAAAGTTGATAAATAAACTGCAAGATGAGAAGGGAGACATGCAACTCCAAAATGAGGCAATAAAAAAAATAGTTAAAGAATATTATGAAAAACTATATGATATAGAAAAGATTTCTCTCGAAAAAAACAACACAATATATGGAAAAAGCTAATTTACCAAAAATTCCAGAAAACTTTAAAAATACGCTAAACGAAAAAATAACAATGATGGAACTGATGAAAGCTATGAAAAGACAAAAAAATGATAAAACTCCAGGACCAGATGGGCTACCTGCAGAGTTCTATAAATGTTTTCAAGGTACATTAAGCTCCCCAATGAAGTTTGTAATGAGGTATTATCAGAGGCTAAATTACCAAATACATGGACGGCAGCAAATATCACCTTAATTCCAAGAGGACTCAGATCTGTTACAGATAAAAAATTATAGACCAATATCACTACTGAATGTGGATTACAAAATTTTTGCCTCAATAATAGCAGAGAGATTGAAAAGATTTTTGATTGAATTTATTCATCCAGACCAAAATGGATTTTTACCAAAAAGACAAATAAAACACAACTTAAGGATTATTTTAGATACATTAGAATACTATGAAATGCACCCAGGAAAACAAATGGCACTAATTTTCTTAGATGCTCAAAAAGCCTTTGATAATGTAAGCTGGCAATTTATTACACAATAATTAAACTGCATGGATTTTGGACAAAAGTTTATAAATATAATTAAGACAATATATCATAAACAATCAGCAAAAGTAATTGTAAATAGGGATTACACAGAGAACTTTAATATAAAGAAAGGCACAAGACAAGTATGTCCGCTATCCCCATTGCTATTCATATTGACTTTGGAAGTATTGAACAGGGACATCAGACAAGACCCAGGAATTAAAGGAATGGAGATAAAAGATGAAAGCTATAAATTACAAGCATTTGCAGATGACTTGGTATTTATCATAGAAGAACCGTTGGAGACAACTCCTAAACTATTGAAAAGGATTGAGGAATTCGGAGAAGTAGCAGGATTGAAGATAAACAGAGAAAAAACACAAGTTATAGTTAAAAACCTTACATCTAAGCAAAAAAAAAATTGTCAGAAAAAAAGGATTTTCAAATAGTTAGGAAAGTTAAATATTTGGGAATATACTGTGGGAACAATCCAGAGAAAATAAATATTTTTGGGAATATTAAAAAGGCAGAAACTTCTCCACATACACCCCCAGCCAGACAACTCAGCAGAAACCAGCTTTTAGAAATGCAGATGTAATAATCCATTCAGGAAGGTTGGAGCCCTCCAGCTAGAAGCTGAAGAGATCAGGAAGACAAAGACCCTTAAAATCTACATACCGCACCCAAACTCTAAGACAGGACATAATAGGATTAACCCACCACCATCAGAATACCAGAAAGGCACACTCAGACTCAGGTCAAAGTTCATGACACAGGAACAACTCCAAACAAAAGCCCAAGAAGCTATAAAAACCCACTCCCTACTACATGTGCTCTCTCTTTTCTTCCAGAGCCATCTTTCTGTCTGGCTCTCCTCTTCAATAAACTACAACCTTCTTTCTAAAGCAGTGGCCATGTTGTTTATTCCCGGCTTGGACTGGACCCTGATGAAGACTTTTCCTTCAACAATACCTAACAGCAAGATGTGCAACAATAAAAGAAGATAACTACATAAAATTACTTAATCAAATAAAATTAGATCTGGAAAAATGGAAAAACTTACAACTATCAGTGTTAGGAAGAATAGCTACTGTGAAAATGAATATATTACCAAAACTGCTTGTCTTTTTTGAAGATTTGAATACATTGATTTTGAAATTTATTTGGCAAGGAAAGAAAGCTAGAATTAAACTGAAAATGCTATAAGAATCCAAAGAAAATGGAGGATTTGGATTACCAGACTGGGTCTTATAATATCAAGCATGTGTCTTAACATGGCTAAAAGAATGGATAAGTCTCAGACATAAAAGACTGTTATATCTAGAACAGGGGTAGGCAACCCAAAACACTCAAAGAGCCACTTGGACCCGTTTCCCACCAAAAACAAAACACTGGGAGCCGCAAAACTCTTTTGATATCTAAAATGAAGATAACACTGCATATATCCTTTTTTACCTTTATTCTAGGTATATATATATATATATATATATATATGTGTGTGTGTGTGTATGTGTGTGTGTATATATATGTGTGTGTGTATATATATATGTGTGTGTGTGTATATATATATGTGTATGTATATGTGTATGTGTATGTATATATGTGTATGTGTATGTATATATGTGTATATATATGTGTGTATATATATATACACACACACACATATATACACACACATATATATACACACACACATATACATACATACATACATATACATACATACATATATATACACACACACACACACATAAAATAAAGGTAAAAAAGGATATATGCAGTATATCATTTTAGATGTCAAAAGGGTCTCTCTCTGTCTCTCTCTCTTTCTCTCCCCCCCCTCTCCCTCTCTGGGATCTTCTGCTCACCTGGCAAGCTGGCTTCAAGCTATTCTCCAACAGGGGTAGGCAACCTCGGCTCTTTTATGACTCATGGACTTCAACTCCCAGAATTCCTGAGTCAGCATAGCTGGGCTAGCTAGCTCTCTCCTGCCCTTCCTGCTTCCTGCTTCCTGCAGAGACGCAGCAAAAGGAGGAGCCCCACCCACAATGAGCTTCATTGCACAGGGTGAGGCTAATCTCTTTTTTACACACAGACACACACACACACACAAAGAGAGAGAGAGGGAAAGGGAGAGAGGGAGAGAGAGAAGCAAGCTCGGTCTCTGTCTCTCTCTGCAAATGGCAGAGGAGGCTGGGAGCCGCAGGGGAAGGCTCAAAGAGCCACATGCAGCTCCGGAGCCGCAGGTTGCCCACCTGTGATCTAGAAGGACATGATCTGCAACTGGGATGGCATGCATTTCTATGGTATGAGAAGAATAAAACTCATACTTTCAAAACCACTATGTAAGAAATTCACTACTTTCTGTGTGGGAAAAGCTAAAAGCTAAAATCTACTTAAAAATCTCAGGATGGCTTTCAACGATGGAAGCGTTTGTTCACCCGAACTTAGTGCAATATGAAATTTTTTTGACATATAAGGATATTTTGGATACTGAAGGGAAACTAAAATCTAAACAAGAGCTTTTAGACCAGGTTATTGAATTCTCATGGTGGCCTCAATTGCAAATGCAATCGAGATATGATAAAGATGCGAAAATATATGGCTTTTACAAAGAACAGACAATGTTTGATCAGATATTGTTGACCTCTGATGAAAAACTGATTAAGAAACTATATAACTTTCTATTAAATTTGAAAATGGAGGATGAACAAGTGAAAGATACAGTGATACAATGGGCAAAAAACTTTGGATATAATATAGAATTAGAGAAATGGCAAAATCTTTGGGAAAGAAATTATAAATTGACAATGGCAACTTCTTATAAAGAAAACATATAAAATGTTTTATAGATGGCACTTACCACCTGCTAGATTAGCAAAAATGTTTAAAAATATGTCCAGTAAATGTTGGAAATGTAACCAAAAATCTGGCACATATTATCATTTGTGGTGGACCTGTGTTAAAGCAAAAATAATTTGGACAAAAATACACACTTGGTTACAAAAGATGTTAGGAAAACATGTAGATTTTAAACCTGAACTTTTCTTACTAGGTATAAAACCAGAAAAATCTGATAAGCAAAGTGTATGTTTAACATTGCATGTACTAACAGCAGCGAGGATTGTATTTACTCAGCACTGGAAAAATTAAGAAACACCACTCGACGAAGAGATAATCAAGAAGATATTGGTCTGTGCTGAAATGGACAGACTTACACTGAAGATCAAAGAGAAAGAAGATACAGAATATTTTCAAACATGGAATTTATTTTATCAATGGTTGGAAAAAAGGGGTAGAGACTAAGAATGTAACTTGTATTATTAAGCAAACAAATTAACCCAGACAACACGATGTTTATTAAGCACTAATCCAATGTAATAATAGAAAATAAAAAAATTTGAAAAAAAATATTCATTTTCTAATACCTGGATATCGATTATTGAATAAATGGGACAAGTAGATAAGCTTATTATTAATAATAGTTACCAATTAAGTGAAAACTACATATTCATTTCCATGTTTATTCCTATTGCATACAGGAAATAAATCAAAGGGGAGCAGTTTCGCCAAAAATAGATCCATGCCATTGGAAAGAGGAAAAAGAATGTAATATATTTGTCATATTTAGGATTCAAGAAAAAAAATCACCTTCCTAAGCAGTCCCAAAATAGAACAAAAATTCAAGCAGTATGTTTCATCCAAGGCCAGAAGTGGTAATCAAAATTAACAGAGATGCACAATCTTGTTCAACCCAAGAACTTCATTCATCAGGGTTTCCCAGTATGTAGGGCTGGAAAATATGATTAATTTTAACTTGGTAAAATTATTAGTTCCTATATATTTCTTAATTTAAAAAATACCAGTGAAATTTTTGAAGAGGTCCTAGATGAGCAAATGTACCTCTCAAACCGTAAGTTGAGAGTCCATTATTTAAAATACTAAAATGTGCATTCAAGCACCAAACAATGCTGGTTGAGCAGCAACTGGAGGACTACAGGGTCTCTATTCTTTGTTCTAAACATTGGGCAAATTATTCATGTTACCTGGAATGAAAGCAGTTTTTAAGGCCAAAAGTTACAACTTGAACTCAGAAACAAATCCAGCAACCAGAACATTTTATACAAAAGCAACGTATATATTTATTTTATTCATTTATTTATATCCTGCCTCTATTTTTATAAAGTATCTGAAATAAAGTATCTGAAATTTTTGAATGTTCTTCAAATTTAGCCTGCTGCAGTTGCCTCTTTTCAGTGCAATCTAAGACTTGTAGCTAATACAGCAGCCTTAGCTAGTAGTAAAAGGCATTCTTAAAAAAAAACCAAGTGAAATTTCTGTTAGTCTTCAGTTCAGGCTATTTCAAAATCACAGTGACACAGACTTCATAGGGAATGAATCCCTTAAAAAAAAGATCACACAAATCTACCCAAGCCTGATGACCTCTATCTACAGAACCTAATAATCTTGATAATTTTAATTTCTATATCCTTGCCCACTCCCAAACAGTTACTAGAGTTCTTCTTAAATTCTACAGCCTATCTGGGATTATTAGGTGAAAATGAAAGGTACAGTTATACAGTGCATTCAGAAAGTATTCAGACCCCCTTCACTTTTGTCAATTTTGTTATTGCTGCAGCCTGATTCTACAGTTGTTGAAATTCAATTTTTTCTCATTAATCTACACTCACTACCCCATAAAGACAAAGTGAAAACAGAATTTTAGAAATGTCTGTAAAGTTATTTTAAAAAACCTGAAATATGACATTGGCATAAGTATGCAGACCCTTCACTCAGTACTTTGTTGAAGCACCTTTGGCAGCAATTACAGCCTCGAGTCTTTTTGGGTATGACGCGACAAGCTTTGCACACCTGGATTGGGGGATTTTCTGCCATTCTTCCTTGCAAATCCTCTCAAGCTCAGTCAGGTAGGATGGCGACCGTCGGCAGACAGCCATTTTCAGGTCCCTCCAGAGATGTTCAATAGGGCAGGGCTTTTCAACCGGTGGTATGCGTACCACCGGTGGTACTTTAGCACCTGGCAGGTGGTACGCGACCCCTAGCCAAGTGTAGCGGGGGAGGGAACCAGCTAAAGCGGCGCCACACAGACCTGGAGGAGATGAGCTGGAGCTGCAGGGCTCGGCCGAAGCCCCAGGATCTGCAGGCGCGGGTGCATGCTGGTTGGAGCTTCTGGCACACCCGGAAGAGAAAAGGAGGAAGAGGAGGCGGAGAGAGGAGAAGCTATAAAAGGAGCAGGTTTTGGCGGGAGAGAAAAAAAACACACAGAGAAAGAGAGAAGAGAAGAGAAGAGAAGAGAAGAGAAGAGAAGAGAAGAGAAGAGAAGAGAAGAGAAGAGAAGAGGCTTTTGTTAGTGAAGCGGTGAGGAGTGAGTGAGTGAGCGGCCTTTGTGAGCAAAGGGTGAGTGAAAGAGCGAGCGAGGGGCTTTTGCGAGCAACATGCGAGTGAATGGAGCAAGAGAGAAGCTTGTGCAAGCAACGTGTGAGTGAATGGAGCAAGAGAGAAGCTTGTGCGAGCAACGTGGGTGTGAATGGAGTAAGAGAGCTTTTGCGAGCAACGTGTGAGTGAATGGAGCAAGAGAGAAGCTTGTGCAAGCAATGTGGGTGTGAATAGAGCAAGAGAGAAGCTTTTGCGAGCAATGTGTGAGTGAATGGAGCAAGAGAGAAGCTTGTGCGACCAACGTGTATGTGAATGGAGCAAGAGAGAAACTTTTGCGAGCAACGTGTGAGTGAATGGAGCAAGAGAAAAGCTTGTGCGAGCAACGTGTGAGTGAATGAGAGCAAGCTAGAGGCTTTTGCTAGCAAAGGGTGAGGGGGGGTTGTGAGCGAAGGGTGAGAGAAAAAGGGAAAAGTGAGGGGGAGAAGGGAAAAAGAAAAGGCATTGACTTCTGAGTTCCACTGTTGCAGTAGGAAGCATTAATATTGAACCTCAACTTTTTACTTTTCCATAATATTATAAACTAACCATTTCTATAACAACAAATGAATCTAACCAGTAAAGCCCAAAATCCCCTTTTTTTTAGTCATCAAGTTTTTGACACCTTGCTAAGCACTGGTGGTCCTCGAATACTGTCATGTCCTAAAAGTGGTACAATCTGTGAAAAGGTTGAAAAGCTCTGCAATAGGGTTCAAGTCAGGTGTCAAGCAAAGAACCCATCTGCCTTTAAGACCGCTGCGTGCCTTTAGCTTGCCTACAAAGCAGGGAGGGGGGATGGAGAAACAGAGTGGAATCCACAGGTGGCTTATCTTCGTGAGAAAGCAGAGAAGTAAAAGGTCTGTTTTGGCGAACAGAGAATGCTTCTCACAACAAACAGTTGTGTTATAATTGGACATTGTGACCTGTCAGGTCAGAGGAGAGAGGAGGAGAATGATTCATTTAATTAACCGCTTCCCGCCTTTTCGTTAGAGCCAGCTTTCGCTTTCTAACTTGCCGCTATGATTCAACCCATTAAAGATAACATTAGAGGACACTTTGACTGCGGTGTGTTTCTTGGTAGGGATTTCAGGTAGAGGTTGACACTAAGCTGGCTCTCTTAAACTAACAACGTACAAAGGGGTCCTGAGCCCCTGCCCCTCTCTGATAGTTATTGGAAGAGTGGTGAAGACTCAGGAGAAGATGTCTGGATCACATTTGGGATAGGCCCATGGAACCCCAGGGGGCCTACTAGAGTGACAGGGGTGCCGTGACCCCTCCTTCTGCAACTCGACCCAAGGAACAGGTTGAACGGAAGGAATCAACCCTGGAATGGACGGGGGGAGCGACTGCATTCAACTGGCCTGAAATGGAGAAATGGAGGGAGGAGGTGCGGAGAGCTGTGGAAGCTGAATTCTGGTCGCATTGCCCTCAACCTGAGTGGGGAGGAGGAGTGGACTGTTGGAAGCCGAGGGCTGCTGAGGTGATGGGGCAGGTGGATCAATACTTGCCCTGGTGTGGCAGTCAGTTGATGGAGCAACTGAGGCAGAACTTCAGTGGACTAGACGTCACGGGAGGAGAGCTGACCACGAGTGGGGACGTCTCCTAGCCTGACTTCGGCACCGGTACTCACGCCCCAGTACCCGATGGGCATTACAGCTGCAGCGATGACAGGAGTGGATCAGCCCACCGGATTGACCCCGCTGATGAGCCTCAGCCCGAATCGACCACTCTACAGCATGCCAGAGGCTTCTGCTCCCCAACTGGGGGAATGTCAACGCTGCTAATATAGGATATTATTGCTTTGACAAGATATGCAGAACTGTCTGGTATTTTTAGAGTTAATTCAGATGACAATAGAAAGGGAGGAGATTTATAAGGAAAATGCGGGATAAGGAACGGAAGTGAATCTTTGCCCTTCAGGCTAATTGGAAGATGTGACTTATGACTGCAAAATAGGGGAGGGGTTTAGCCAGAAAAGTCAGACGCAAGTAAGAGAAATTCAGATTTTGGCATCCATTCAATATGTGCCGACATTGTATTCATGATTAAAGACTTTTCAGAATAAACAATGCCTGGAAGTTCTCTGAAGTGCTCCATTAGTCGGAACCTTGACAGGGAAATTGGCTGGCAACCACAACAGCCAGTGGCGGACCCTTATCTCGGGACATTGGGGGGCGGCCACAACCAAGACCCCAACCTGGGGCTCCAGTGGGATGGCAACAGGTCAGTAGAGGGGGGTTACAAGCTCCTCAGCCAGCACCGGCCCCCTGACCACCTCAAATACCCCCATTGACAGCAACATTCAACGGGAGCTCTGAGAAGTTGGCATTTTTCCTGAACCAGGTCTGTTCCCACCTCGATCGCCATGGGAATAATTACCCGAATGAGGCAGCTCGGGTAGATGTAAACGTGGCTAACCTCGAAGCCATGGCGGCAGAGTGGGTGACCATCCTCCACGATGAGGATGCCCCTGAACTAGCCACTCCAGATGCGTTACTGCGGAGTCTTCGGATGTGCTTTGGAGATCCAGCGCAGAACCAGCGGGCGGAAATCAAAGTCAGAAGACTCAGGCAAGTGAGCAGACCAGTGATCAAGTACATTCATGAGTTTCGCAGGGTCCCGGCGAGATTGAGACACTGGCTGGAGCAGCTCCTGACTCAATTCTTTCAGGAAGGGCTGAGTCGTGATCTATTCCAGCTGTGCCTGGCCAGGGGCATCCCAAATCGGCTTGATGACTGGTACCAGTTGGTCGCCGCAGTAGAGGTGGATTTGACACTGTTCAAGAATGGAGAGAGCACCGGACCCTGTCCCAAGAAGACCCAAGAGAGACGGCCCCTGGGGAGGAAGCCGCCAACGGCCGCTGTCGGTGCACCTGCAAGGCAACCAGAGTGCGCACCTATCCTGTGCTTCCGTTGTGGTCAGGAAATCCATTGCGCTGCAATGTGTCTGGCACTTTAGCCACACCAGCACCTGTGAAACCAAAAAAGCTGCCCAAAAGGGGAAGGAGAAATCATGCGCAGCAATCAGAGTCGTTCAGGACTCCCCTCCTGGTAGTACAGGGGATCGAACTCCGACCGAAGAGGTGCCTCAAATGGTTCTATACGACAGTGAGAGCGAGGGAGAAGACGATCCAATGGTGAGCGGACCTATAAATCGTCAAAGTAGGTGTCAAGATTCCGACTAATGAAACACTTCAAAGAACTTCCAGGCATTGTTTATCCTAAAAAGTCTTTATTCATGTAACAATGTGTCGGCACGGCATGAAATGGATGCCAAGATCTAAATTCCTCTCCTCTATTTGCAGTCATAAATCACGTTCTCCAATCAGCCCGAAGGGCAAAGGTTCACTTCCGTTCTTAATTGCTCTCCATACACATTCTTTCTCCCCCACTCCCAGCATCATCTAAGTTAACTCTAAAAATACCAAACAGTTCTGCATATTTTGTCAAAGCAAGAATATCCAATATTAGCAGCGTTGACATACGGCCCCCCTTACAAAAAGGATAGGTCCTGTATGTAAACAAAAGCATATGTCAGGGATTATCTCTTGGTTTGTTGGGGTTTTTCTCATGAAACTTTTTGATGAGTCGGTCAGCCTTCACATCGCTAGATTTCACCCAAGTAGCTTCGGACAGCGAGTACCCCTTCCACTGTACTAGGTACTGCAATTTCCCTTTAAAAATTCTAGAGTCAAGAATACGTTTCACTTCATAGTTAGTCTGACCCGCTACTACGAGCGGTGAGGAGCTCTTGTTTTATTTTCTTTACCCCAGGGTCATCAGGATTAGGGACTCTGCGAGGCGTGAGTTGAGCGGCAGTTTGTGGACTGGAGATAATTGCAATCGGGATAGCGCAGGGGTCGGCAACCTGAAACACTGAAAGAGCCACTTGGACCCGTTTCCCTCAAAAAAGAAAAAACTGGGAGCCGCAAAATGTGTGCGCGCATGCGAGCGCGTGCGGAACAGGGGGCTTGATTGAAGAGTGGAGCCTAAGCCTAAGGCGAGACATGCACCGGCCCTGCCCCTGTCCAACTCTGGTATGGACGGCTCTGCCGTCCTGGCTTCTCCTCCCCTCGGAAAAGACTGCTCTCCCCCCGCCCTGCGCTCTCCCTCTCTGGGACTTTCTTCTTTCCGCCTTTTGGCGTGAAGGTTCCGAGGGAGCGGAGGAGGAGTCCGACGGGGAGAAGGAGCTGCTGCGGCAAATCTTCCGAGGCGGCAGCAGACGGCCGCTCGGGCTCACCTATCTCAGCCTGCTGCGGGAGGCCGGAGTTGAGGCTTCTGGCTCGCTCTGGGAGGGATGCTCCGTTCCTCCCCTTTGGCTGGCGGATGGAGGAAAACCCGGCCGGAATCCACAGACCCAGAACCGGCGGCGGGAAAGGGGGAAGATGGAGAGGAGTTTCCAGGAGTTTCTGGAAGGGGTGCTCGGAAAAGAGAGGATGAGAAGCGGAAAGTGGGAGAAAGGACATCTTCCAGCTCTCTGGGGTTCTTTCGCTGGGAGGGCGAAGAAGCAGCAGTTCTGCTCTACAGGAGGTGGGAGCAGGCGGCCTCTCCTTCAAGCTTCGCCAAGTGACTCCGGGAGCGAAGCGAGGTCCGAGTCCCCGGAATGTCAACTTTGCAAAATAGGGGTGGGATTAAAATAAAACGGGGGGGGGGGGGGGGGGGGA
>JALGBA010000661.1:0-40704 GCA_023970755.1 Azemiops feae | reverse complement strand
GGGGTTACTGAATAAATACTTCCTCTTGTTTATTTGCCAGGTTTGGTGGGAGCACAAGGACATTCCTGTCAAGGATAAGTTGTTTTGCCAGCACTGGGGCACTTTCATTGTTGGCTTTCCACTTGGGGGTGTCATTTTGGGACTGCTTTTTCCTTGAGTTCTTTTGCTTATTTGTCCTGAGATTATGTGTATGAGCTTCCAGAATTTATGAGGTCAAAGGCCAAGTGAAAGGCTATAGTTCACAGGTCACGTGGGAGACTAACATTTGCAAAATCAAGGAAATGATAGGACAGTGCCAAGAGAAAGGTCAAGAGTCAAGTGAAAGGCTAAAGACAGATGAAAGCAAGAAGTCTGCACATTGACTAGACCACACAGCTAAAAGCCCGCATGCCAAAATATTCATTACCAAGTCGCCAGCTCTGGGTCTCCAATAACCAGAGTCACAAGGGATGCACCGATGAGAAGACAGGACTCAGATATAACTCCAAGATAATCTTTTCTGTGGTCCATTTCAAATAGGATAAGCAATCACAAGCTCTCACACACATGCAGTAATAATGTACACAAAGTTAAAATGGGCACGATCTTGACAATGACTTAACTTTTCCTCATTTTGTTTAAAAGCAGATCATGTTAAAAACACAGATCTGATTGCAAACTTAGAAACAAACAACCTTCAGTTCAATGTTGAAGTGAGTTTGATCTTTGGTCTAGGTTGAGATCAAGATAATAGACATTGTTTGAGCTACATTTAGAAAAAAAGATATGCTGATTTTTGTTGTTGTTGTTAAGTCAGATGAACAGTCTTCTCTTTAAAGAGTATCTTTACCCTGACCAAACACAATTAATTATGTGGATAGTGAACTTTTATCTTGGAAGATTGTATTTGGTTCATATTTGTCCTTTTAAAGAATCATTTCTTAAACTGTTTATTTGTTTGTTGTATTTTAAATTTTTCTTTGTTCTTGATACAGACATCTAATTAGTGTCCAAAATCTTCCTTATAATGAATATTCTTGGGGAAGATTAGACAATAATGTCAAGAACAAGGTAATTCTAGTTGCAAATATACATACATACATACATACATACATACATACATACATACATACATACATGGCTGTAAAGTCCATCTCATGGACTATTAGTATAATGGAACTGTTGCTTTTCAGTCACCAGAAATGTAGTTCTGACAATGGAGTGGGAAATGGTCAGCATTATAGACAACAGTTATGGCTAACTGTTATGAAGACTGTAGAAAAGGGAAAAATGATACCAAGTTTTGGGTAATTGAAGGTTTTTCTACGCAAATACTTGCTTTTTCAAGACTAGATTTAAGGGGCTTAAATAAATGTGATCGGACATTGGAATCCATTTCTTGATAATAAAAAGACTTAACTATTAAAACCACTTGCTAAAGGCAAAGAGTTCTTACTGTGGATTTCAAGGATAGGCTGGGCAGCTTCATCTCTAGCTTTGGTTTTCTACATTGATTGGTTAGATCTAGATTACAGTGATGGCGAACCTTTTAGAGACCGAGTGCCCAAAAACTGGCCCTGCCCCCGCTCTGCCCCACCCCGCCTGCCGCAGGGCCACTCACCGCCTCCAGGGCCCACTTCAGATCGCCCAGGCAGCCCAGCAGCGCCATGGCGGCCACGCCCTTTGCCCGCGTCCCACAGCATCAACTGTGCACGATGGGACGTGAGGGCAGAGTCTTGACTACACTGCCTGGCTGCCATGTCCTTGGCTGCGCTGCTCCGTGTGGGCCACACTTGGGGGCGACTCTCCTCCAGGGGGGCTGCTGGTGAGGAGGGGGTCATGGGGGGAGGCAAGGCTGGGGCAATGGCACGTGTGCCCACAGAGAGGGCTCCGAGTGCCGCCTCTGGCACCCGTGCCATAGGTTCACCACCACTGATCTAGAACTTGTAGATCTAGATCTGGAAGAGTCCATCCAACTTTATGATTTTATAAAACTGTGCAACAAGATACCAAGTGCCTGGCTACTGAGTGAAGTTTCTGTTCCATCTGTTCAGATGGCATGCTTCCCTATACAGTATATGTTGATTAAAAATGAGGATCTCTCTGAAACTTCTTTGTACATTCACGTAGCTAGGTGAGTACTTCTATTACTATTACTTTACTTCAATTCTTCGGTACTATGGGCCAGTCCTTTTAATCTATCTGTGAATGGAGTCAAATACGCCATTTAAAACTTTGCCTTACACTATGTTATTCTATCTCAGTTGGAATATAATTAGCATAATTAATATTTGTAATGATAATTAACATTGGATGTCAAACCAAGTGCTCTTGTTCTTATACATAATTATGCATTTTATATGGACCTATTTGTACTGCTGTTTTCCTATAACAAATATGAAATAAATGGCAGATGTAATGTTAATTTAAAGGAATTTGATTCATACACCATTTAATTTATGTAAAACCAAATTCTTTTCTCAGAATAAACATCCAGTTGAAGGCATACTGAAATTAATGGGGGAAGTATTTGCAATGTGAAGGCAGATTTTGGTTCTAGGTAAGCAAACACCTAGTTATTTAGAACTATTTATTTCTTCTTAGTTTCTCTTTACTCTCCTAGATATCCCATTCATAAATGTTATGGCTCTATATTTTCAAGTATATAAAACTGAATTTGAAAAAGCTAGAAAAATGAAATACAACCAACCCATTTAGGTTCAACCTGAGTTAGAGACTGAAAATAGAGAGGGCACTGAAAGATTGAACAATATTTAAAGAGCTGGTTAATTTTAAATCCATTGGGAACCATAAGTCTGGGCATTAATAGGCTTGGAGTGATAAAAGGAGCAATAATAGTGTGCATATATAGATGGCATTGTCAAAAAGGAGCAATTAGCAGCAAAAAACCACATAGGGCTAGGCACATATGGTGAACAGGTTGAAATGTATAATACAGTAGTAGTTGAAAAAAAACACTGAGTAAATCAGTTTTGCCCCTGGGCTGAGTTACAGGCAGGTCAAATCATCCCATTTCTTAAATGATGGTAGAATCAAACAAGTACAGGAGAGAAATGCAGATGAATCATTTGAAAGTAAAACAAACAAAACATAAATCATTATGAATCTGAACATTTAAATTTAGTCTTTCTCTGTTACAGTGTAGAACAGAGTTTTCAGACTTTTGTAACCGGAAATCATTTATTATATTTAGTTTATTTTTATATTTATTACACAGAAAGAGGAGGTTTTCTCATTTGTATGTTGTTGAAAACAGCCTAAGATGTTTCAATAGTGTTTGACTTGCAATTTCAGGATATTCAAGGTCGATTCAGAAATTTGTGCGTGAGGAAAGGCTGGTGTTAAGGTGAAATCAGTCAAATTTAATTTTAATTTCTTAAAAACTGTGACATAACAACAATAGCAACACTGGATCTCTCTCTCTCTCTCTCTCTCTCTCCCCCCCTCCCTCTCTCATTCTATTTTCACTTTTTATGTACTGTTCACAATTTGTACCAGTTTGCAGCCAATTATCCATATTTAGATAACCATTCACATTTCTCAAGTATTTATTAGCCTAATTAAAAATATAAAAATAATATACATATACTGACAGGTAAATACTTAGGATGAGTTTTGATAGCAATGTTGATTTTTCCCCATTGTGAATGTCTGGCTGAAGTCATTTAAGCATCCATCTTTCCTCCTCCCTGTCTGCTTTTACCAACTTGATTTTCATGGATAATTCTCCAGAAGAAGTCTTACTTCAAAGGAATTTGAGACACACGTGCACTGCAGCCAAACTGTGCAATGCTAAGTTTCTTTATTAATTTCAACCTTGCTCAGTGGGACATCCTCCTCCTCTTCTTTTCTTTCTTCTTCATATTTATATCCTAGTGCAGTGATGGCGAACCTTTTAGAGACCGAGTGCCCAAACCGCAACCCAAAACCCACTTATTTATCGCAAAGTGCCAGGGCCGCATCAGCATTGTGGTGCCCTCAGGGGGGGGGGCGGCAGTGTGGCCCACTGGGTGGGCATGGCTGTGGTGGTCACAGCAGACTGAGTGGGTGGGGCAGGGTGGATGTGGCCACCTTGATGTTGCTCGTGGGGGGACGCCTGTGGGGGCTGGGCAGGATTGGGGGAGATCCAGGGGGTCTCTGGTGGTGGGGCTGTGGGCAGGAGGCTCATCCTGCGGGGTGAGGCAGGGGGTAGGGCAGGGGTGCCATTGCTGCGGGGCAAGGCAAGGCAGGGGCAGCTGCTGCCTGACACTATCAGCCCCCGCACACAAAGGTCAGTAAGCGCATGGGGGCGTACTCTACTATTTCTACTCGAGCATGCTAGCCAGCTGCTTCACCTCCTTTGTGCTGGGTGGGGCTGCCTCTCCGGGCGCCAGCGGTGGCGTAATGGACCTGTGCAAGCTGGCGGCGGCAGCGGCAGGTGTGCCCACAGAGAGGGCTCTGAGTTCTGCCTCTGGCACGCTGCCATAGGTTCGCCATCACTGTCCTAGTGATTCCTAAGTAGGCTGCTACCTTGAGTATTAAACAGACCTCTTGGGGGCATGCATATGCATATACACAAATAATTTCTGCAAAGTGGTAAAAAGGGGCAAGGGGAACTGACTCTGATTGAGCCCTCTAGCAGAATTAGAGATGTTTTTCACAGTTGGGGAGGGTGATAAGGTGTTAGGTTTTGTGTGCATGTGGTGAAGGAAAGCAACTAGTTGCTTTGTGCAAGGAACACATGCAAATGCTGATGATGGACAGGGGATGATCAATGTCAGATAGCTAAATCCATTTGAGGTTCCCCCTCCTCTTAGTCCTTACGAATAGCTCGTCCACCACAATCTCCAAACCCCTATGGAACAAACCATTCAAATCCTTCAGAACTCTAAAATTCCATAGAATCTACCTTGAAAAACTGGGTATAGAATATTGTGATATTTAGATACACCATTACACTATTGTCAATATAATGGCAGACAAATATGTTTCTGGTGATGTCCTAATAAGCAAAAAATAAACTGCTTACAGTGTTCCTTTATTGCTTAAAAAAAATAAACAACAGTAAAGTACCTGCCTATCTGTCCGGATCTAGAAGATCCATATGATCTTAGTTTTCTTATTCTCCGCAACCTTTTGTGGGATCTCCCATCTAGACTTAGGATGGTCTAGCTCTTATTCTATACAGATGTTCCTGCACACAATGCCAGCTACTTAATTGTGCAATTCAATATATGCTTCTCCTTCCTGCATTTTACACCATTATGTGTCGAACTGTCTCTGAGGGCTCTCTGCATTGCCTGCACCTTGGGTCCTGTCTAGTGTGTTTGTCTCTGTGTGTGTGTGTATGTGTCTGTGTAAACTTTTTCATATTGAACAGTTGAAGGCTTAAAGGCAAATCAATCAGTATGTGATCCATTTTATAAGGATTTAAAAATAGAAATGAAGGCTAGCATTAATTACATAGTACTACAGTACATAGTACTACAGTACATAGTACTTGTAGTGTAAAGAACTAGAATACCCCATTTTGGAAAATCAGTGGGTCTAGGATTTAAGAAGTGGAAAACATACTTAAGAATAAAATTAATTCATTATAAATTATTTTGTGTATTTTTTCTGTTGCTTATATTCCATTATTAACCGTTATACATATATTTATATACTCATGCAAATGCACAGTAATATATAACCCATCCATAACTGTTCTGCAACAAGAAAAAGAAAATAAAGGGAAATACTTTGGGAGGAAAGGGAATAATAAAAAGTAGGCATAGATTTTCCTACTAATTTTATGGAAATAGAATCCTCCAAATCACATGCTTACTTTTTCTTTCTTTCATTCATGTCTGAACTACCAATCTATCCCGTCATACTTATTCAGATAATACAAAGAAGTCCTTCAAATTTGATGTGTGGCGGTATATTTTGCTTCCAATCAGCTTCTGCAAGCTCGTAGCTTTAGAATTTGACTATAACTCCTGGACTTTTTTGCCAGTTTGAATGGAAATTCTATAGACAGTTTTCCAATACATTAAGAAGGCATCAGCTTGGAAAATGTTCACTTAGCCTTATTTTCCAGTTTGTTCAAACTCTTGTGAAAAAAAACTTAGTGCCTGTTAGGTTTGATAGTCACAACAAAGCAATCTTTATCCTTTCATAAATGCATACTGTTAAAAAAAATGACAGCCTTTGACCTAGAAAATAGCATTTACATTTCAGCTTCTTAAAGTTATACACCTGTCACAATAAAATGTAACAGACAGGTTGTAACCTTATCTACTAGCGTATTGATTTTCTGCCACAAGGAAGGGAAGGAAGCTCATATGATAAGGTCAGTTCTTTTTAAACTCGATACAAGCTAAATGGATAGTTGAGTGCCATGACCAAAGGAACTGGAGGATCTGAACTTGTCTATTCTCTAGTGTCTCCATCTTCAGGCTCATTTGCAACAACAAGCTTTAAAGGGAGTCACAAAATATGGAACCTTGGACACTTGCCCAGGATTTATAGTGGGAAGGTTAGCGCCCATTTGAGTGCTACTGTTAAATGTTTCCCTTCTAATAAAACATTATAGAAAGCTTATATTGAAGAACAGGTTTAGTGGCACTTTTACTCAGAATATTCTGACTACCAGGACTAGATAATGTCGACAGTTATTTCAGATTTTATAGACTGCAAAGTACTCAAAACAGTTCACAAAACCCCATGAACAGCAACAAAAACAAGGATTACAATCAGCAATCGGTTTTCAACAAGGCTGATGAAACAAATCTTTGCTGCCTGCTAAAAAAAGAATCCTCTTGTCACTAACTTCTTGGGAAAGGAAAGTCCTATAAGAAAGATTGTAAGAGGAAATGATACAGAAAAATAAATAAATTATGGGCAGGTTATTTGCCTGTTGAAAGAATGGTTCTTTAGTTAAAAGAAACTTTCAAAGCAATTTACAAGTGATCATTCTCATTTCTGAAGGTGATTGCACAGTATAAAATAATAATAATAATAATAATAATAATAATAATAATAATAATAATAATAATAATAATAATAATAATAATAATAATAATACTTAATAATAATAATGTTCCACTGATTAATTGTCCTAACTGTTAGGAAATTTCTCCTTAGTTCTAGGTTGCTTCTCTCCTTGATTAATTTCCATCCATTGCTTCTTGTCCTGCCTTCAGGTGCTTTGGAGAATAGCTTGACTCCCTCTTCTTTGTGGCAACCCCTGAGATATTGGAACACTGCTATCATGTCACCCCTAATCCTTCTCTTCATTAAAGTAGACATACCCAATTCCAGCAACCATTCTTTGTATGTTTTAGCCTCCAGGCCCCTAATCGTCTTTGTTGCTCTTCTCTGTATTCTTTCTAGAGTCTCAACATCTTTTTTACATCGTTGTGACCAAAACTGTATTCAGTATTCCAAGTGTGGTAAAGTAAAGTGGTATTAACACTTCACGTGATCTTGATTCTATCCTTCTGTTAATGCAGCCTAGTACTGTGTTGGCTTTTTTGGCAGCTGCAGCACACTGCTGGCTCATATTTAAGTGATTGTCCACTAGGGCTCCGAGATCCCTCTCACAGTTGCTACTATGGAGCAAGGTACCACCTATATTATACCTGTACATTTGGTTTTTCTTGCCTAAATGTAGAACCTTACATTTTTCATTATTGAATTTCATTTTGTTAGATAGCGCCCAATGTTCAAGTCTGTCAAGATCCTTCTGTATCTTAAGCCTATCTATAACAAAGTAAGTACATCACTACAGGTTGTCCTCGACTTACAACAGTTTGCTTAGTGACCATTCAAAGTTATAACAGCACAGAAAAAGTGATTATGACCATTTTTCACACTTTTGACCTTTGCAGCATCCCCATGGTCACATGATCAAAATTCAGGCACTTGGTAACTGACTCATTTATGATGGCTGCAGCGTCCCAGGGGTCATGCAACCTTCTGACAAGCAACTGCAGTGAACTGCTTACCAACTATGGCAAGAAAGGTTGTAAAATGAAGCAAAATTTTATTAGCAATTGTCTAATTTAGCAACAGAAATTTTGGACTCAGTAGTGGTCGTACGTCAAGGACTATCTGTGTTAAGGATCAATATCAATGAAAATGTGAACCATCTTGTAATAGAATAAGGGTTGGTAAAAATTAAATAAATAAATAAATAAACATTAAAAGCCCTTCGATAATTATCAGCTTTCGCAATGGTACAAATTACATCGGAGATGGGAAACCTCCAACTAGGTTTCCTAGCATACCTGACTATTTCTGAATGTTAATAGTGAAATACAAAAAGTCCCACATCGCCAATAAGAGAAAAAGAATACATTGTAATTATGAAGTGAGAAAAGAAAACCTACATATGTTATAGTGATTACAATATACCAAACGAGACAAAAGAAGAAGAAAGCAACGAATAGACAGTAAAAAGATCCACACAGAACTATAAATAGCAATATAAAATTAGTTCAGTCCTCAAATCTTTTCTGAACTTTTGATCATGTAGCATCACCTTCTCATTTTCAGAACACACAAGAGACTTTTCAAAACTAGATAATGTACTAATATTATAGATCCTGTTTCTCCCTTTCCACTTCACAGTTGTCCTAAAGTTGAGCAGTAGCAAAATCAAATTAAATGCATAAATACATAAATAAATAAATTAGCCTTTTCCTGAGTTCTGTCACTGATCTGTAGTTTGGCTTATGAATGTAACAATCAAATGACATATTTCAGTCACTTAAAATGTGCACACTGCCTATATCAAAGTATCTCCTAATATTGCAGTATATTGAGCTATTAAAATATTTCCTTTCTCAACCTTATTATTATATATATCCTTTTCCATGATATCTGTACCTTGTTATAATTTTTTTCTAAACTCCTTAATAATCAGATAAGCCAAGCTACAACATTATTCCCTTTGGACAAGAGATTTTAAAATATGTTTAGAAGCAAGCACGACTAACTTATGATGGGAAGGGAAGAAATTTGAAGAAAGTTTGGGTAAAGACAAGTGATTGATGCAAATTATGGTATCCATATTTGCAAATCCATGTTACTGAAGTATGACAATTGTCAATTTAGAGCTGAACATATAATAATGATATTCATTGTTTCTCCACTTGAGCACACTTCAAATGCATGTATTTTGAACTCCCAGAATTCCCTACATAGCATTACCATTATTGAGAATTCTGGGAGTTGTTCCACCCAAGTGGGAGTGCCTCAGATTGGACAAAAGCAGTATAACTGCAGTTTCAATTCAATACAAATGTTTTCTTCATTTAATTTGCAAAACAAATTAGACTGGATTATATTAGGCCTGAAATAGTCATGGAGTAGTGAACTGAACACTTCTATTCTTGATTAACATTGTATTTTCTGTGTCTTTATGGATTCTTTATATAAAGTTAATCAAAAAGTATTAGAGATTCAGATATTGGATCTGGATCTGGAATATAATCCATTTTATCATAATTGATGTCTGTCATGTATATATCTTCAACTTTTGCAAAATCCATGAGTTTTCATATCCAACCATGAAGGCATCTAGCTCATAGGGTACTTTAGCAATGAATAGGAAGTAAATGTTAATAGATAAATAGTTTAGAAATACAATCTGGTTGAAAAATTATTTCAGTGAACAGGGATAGCGAAACAAAAGCAAATCCAATGGTAAAAATTACTTGATTGCAGATTAATTAGTAGGGTGATTGCAAGTGAAATTATTTGTATCAAAATACTATAGGGGTGGGTATGCATGTATACAGAACAGGTTATATATATTTTTCACTCCTATTTAAATATCTCAATCTAGTACTCTGCAGATGTGTTGGGAATGTAATTCCTTAAATTAAATGCCGAAGACACGTTCAAGTTAATATTGCCAAAGGATTGCAGAAAGTTTCAATAACTTTAGAAGCAAATTTGTTCTTCAGATTTAAGCCTGTTGTGGCTCTTAGCAAATTATTATGACTGAGAATAAAATGTCTGTATTCAAAGATGTTACACTTCTGATGGCCAACAGAGAGGAATAACACAAGACCACTTTAGCCATCATATCCCACCTATGGGATTTCCAAGTGTATGTAGATCGCTCCCTGCTAGAATCAACTTGCTGACCTAGGAAGAGTTTGGCCTAACTGATCCAGCAAGACAGTTCTTATTTATTCTATTTTTTCTTATTTCACAAAGGAAGGACACCTTAGCTACAGTGGTGGGATTCAGATGGTTCGCACCACTTTGGCAGAACCAGTAACTAATTTTTTGTTGCCCAGGCCCAGAATGGACTTCCGGAAGCGGCATCCACACAGAGAACCGGTTGTTCACATATTTGAATCCTATCACTGCTTAGCTATATATAGTTCAGGAGAAATATTTATCAATCCACCCAAAGTATAAGGCTAGACCAAAAGATAGAGTACAGCAAAACTGGGCATGCTTAAATTTCCCTCCTGAAATCAACTGGGATGGAAGCAATAAGCAAGGAATGAAGCCTCTTAGTTGTCAAAGAAGATTACAGAGTGAAAATCAAGTAAATTTCTAGAATTGTTTTTAAGTAATTAAAATACTCAGGCTTATATTCTTGCTCACCATTAGTGATTTGAAAGATTATTTACATCTGTACAGAAACAAACATTTTGGAGGCCATGGCTTTCCAGGATAAGGCTCAGTCCTTTTCTAATAGGATTTTTTTTCCCTTATTCAATTTTATTGTGACTGGAATACAATTATACAAACTATAATCTGATTTAGAAGGAACCTTTTTCAGCTTTGGTGGTGTTACTTCCTACATCCAGACCAAGATAGATAAATGACTGCAACAAAACATCACAGAATTAGTGTTTCCTCTTAATGTGGCAATGAGCTCTAATTTGATTGGTAAAAAATTCATTTGGTGTACCTCTGCCCCTTTTCTGCTGGGTAATGAAAATTTATATCTGTGTTTTAGACATCTGGGGAAGGCGTGACAGCTTTGGGCCCGAATGAAAGATTATACTGCAGTGACCCCTGTCAGCGTTTCCTCACACGCTGGTTACCCGAAACCCAACAGCAGTCAAGCATTCCCCCCCCCTTTTTTTTCTCTTCCCCCTTTTTTTTTTTTGCACCAGAACAGATTCTCAGTTTATTTTGGAAAGTTAATGACACTGTAAATCTAATAGGCCATTTTAGTGCCATTGTGTGGATATAAAAAGTCATATGATTGGTCAAAACCATATGGCCATGGTTTGGCATTGTCTGATAGTGGGAATGGCAGGCTGTTATAGAGTTCAAGAGCTAAGCCTGATTCCAATTATTTGCTCAGAGAGAGAAAGAGGGAGCACAGCTTTTACATTAATTAACTGGAAACCTGCTAATGCTTTTTCTTTGCCTTCTTTTCTAGAATCCTTTCTTTGCATGAGTCTGCCAATGTCCCCAGCTCTAAATACATCGTGTTTTGGCTGAGAATGATGGATGTTGGGACTGGGTATAGCCTTCCTGGTAAAAGGTCCGAAGAGATCCTTCCCTTATATAATCTGGCCTTAGCTATATATGCCATAGATCAGGGGTAGGCAACCTCGGCTCTTTTATGACTGAAGTCCATGAGCCATAAAAGAGCCAAGGTTGCCTACCCCTGCCATAGATGGTCTTAGCAAGCAGTTGTCTTTCAGCCTTAGCGTGTTCAACTGAAATATATAAATAAATCCGGGAATATTAATGTAAATTTTGCCTTATTTAATATAACTCCAATCATAAGACTCTTGGTAGCTCACATACAGCACCATAAAATGATTGTTAACAACAATAACCTTGCTAGTAATGTGTGTAATCACAGAGTCACAGTGTATAAGTTAGGCCACTATATAAATTTCTTAAATAAATAAATAGATCACATCCCCAAAAATGTTAAAATCCAAAATCCAGATGAATAATGATTACACTGTGTCAAAGTTAGAATTCCCACTGAGATAATGTACATAAAGCTAATTAACTGTCCAGAAATAGCAATATAAATTCAGTGATTTAAAATAAATTATTATTCAGGATGATAATTACTTTATGACTTAGATTATGGATCTTCAAATCTTCTCTTTGAGTGAGAAGAAACTACAATTATATTGGAAAGTGTGGCTAATTGGTTTGTTATGCTGTAACCTCTTTTAATTTAAGTATGTTTGGGGGGGTCTGTTTATTTGGTTAGGAAAACTTGAACTGGGGGAGTCATAAAAACCATTGGAGAGTAATGAAATTACAAATATTTGTTAAATATAGCAGCAAAGCAAAGTATATTGAAATTAGTAATTTGACAAAAAAAAAAAGGAAATTCAAGCATGAAGGAAAAATGAGCTGGAATGCAGGTAATCTAACTCATTATCTGAAATGTTTCTGTGCCAAGGAATTTTGGTCATGATAGATACAATAGGCAGACATCTAAGCTATTACATTTAGAAAATAAAAATGTAGGGCACAAAAATAAGATGTGAGATTCATAGCTTGAAAACATCACACAGGAGAAGGGCTTGGGTGTTTTCATTCACAAGATGAATGTGAACCAACAATGTGGGACAGCTATTAGAAGGGTTAATGCAGACCTGGGCTGCATTTGAAGACATGTTTATCAAAGAGATATGAAATCCTTATTCTTCTCTACACTGGTTGAGACTATCCTTGAAGTAATGAGTACAAGACTGGGCATGACATTTCCACAAAGATATTTATAGGTTAAGTGAGGTTCACAAGAATGCAAAAAAGGTGGTATAAGGATTTGGAACAATGCCATGTGAGGACAGGAAAAATGAAGTTGGGATTTAATCTGAAGAAAAGAAGATAGAAGACACAAAATAAATGTTCGGATAGAAAAAAGAGAAGATGATCAAGTACTATTTTTTATTGCCACAGAAATTAGAACTAGAAATAATGGATCCAATTGCAGGTAGTGTACCTAGATTTTACTTCAGTGTAAGGAAGGATATCTTCACTGTAAGTGAAACAGAGTCTGTTTTCAGAGGATTTTTGTGGGTTTTTGATTATTTGAAATCTTAAAAAGGAGGTTGGACCTTTTGATGATTGGTTAACTGGTTTTCATGCACATTCTAGAGATTATTCTTGTGGCTCCCCATTTCTATCATAATTTCAGAGATTTTACTGAGACTAAGTGAGGAAGAGTATCTGTAGCCACAATCAACAAATGGGAGAGGGTCATTAGTGGTTTATCATATAAGAGGCTAAAACATATAAGGAATGGTTGCTGGAATTGGGTATGTCTAGTTTAATGAAGAGAAGGACGAGGGGGAACATGATAGCAGTGTTCCAATATCTCAGGGGCTGCCACAAAGAAGAGGGAGTCAAGCTATTCTCCAAAGTGCTTGAAGGCAGGACAAGAAGCAACGGATGGAAACTGATCAAGGAGAGAAGCAACCTAGAACTAAGGAGAAACTTCCTGACAGTTAGAACAATTAACCAGTGGAATAACCTGCCTCCAGAAGCGGTGAATGCTCCAACACTGGAAGTTTTTAAGAAGAGACTGGACAGCCATTTGTCTGAAATGGTATAGGGTTTCCTGCCTGAGCAGGGGGTTGGACTAGATGACCTCCAAGGTCCCTTCCAACATCATCATCATCATCATCATTATTATTATTATTATTATTATTATTATTATTATTATTATTATTATTATTATTATTATTATTATTATTATTATTATTATTATTATCGTCGTCGTCATCATCATCAAATAAAAGGTATAATCAGGCCCTACCTTAATGATCTCAAAGGGAAGCTGCTGTCTCGGTTCTCAATATAATGTGCTCTAATTCTCAGTATTAAAAATCTTTAAGGAAAATCTGTGTAAATCTTGGGGGATTTTTATTGGGTTTTATAGTCAATAGGTTTTACAACTGCCAAATCTTCTACCCACCCAATAGCATACAATAGGAAAAAAAACCCATAATATAAGTTAAAAGCACAATATTTAACAATAACAAATAATAATGATCATACTTAGCAATAGAAAACCATATACCCAGGTAGCAACAATAGCCTTTCCCTACAAGGGACTCCAAAATATGTTCAGTCTTCCAGAAGGCTGTCTTCAAGGGGCTGACTTAATATCTAGAGGGATGTAGGTGCCATGATGGTGAATCATTGTCTTATCCCTCTTTTCACTTTATGAAAATGGAGTATCACAGGCAGCTTCTCTTGACATGCAATCTCAAATTGGGTAACTCCAATCTCAAAAGATTATCACATGAGCCCGGAACACTGCAACTGCAGTGCAGTGCAATTGGCTGTATTTATGAGTCAATTGCCAAGGGTCTGAATTTTGATCACGTGACCATGGGGATGCTGCAACAGTGTGAAAAATAGTCATAAGTCATTTTTTTCAGTGTCGTTGTAACTTTCAATGGGCAGTAAATGATCTGAAGTCAAGGATTACCTACATTCTGCCCCCAGATGGATGAATATCACACATTCCTGCTAACATTTGTAACTAGTCAGGTTCCCCACTGTAGTTTAGGTTTGCTATATAGTAGTCTGTTTTTTCTGCATCATAAATATCATGACTCCTTTTCATCAAGGTGTTCTTTACTGCGAGAAGAAAGAAATAAAAACTTCTTTCAAGTCAATCTCATCACCTGGTGACTTCATGCATGTGTTCAGGTGGTGTCTTGGAAATAATGCAGAAGCAATTTGCTATTTTTCTTAGCCTGCATTCAATAAGGAATTTGCCCGTGATGAAAGCCAGGTGTGTGATACTAAATTCAGTAACCCTATCTGGTTTTAGCCTACTACCTTTTGAGTTGGCTTCAGCATTGCCCACATTAATTCAGCAAACATCAGCACCATCAACAGCATCTTTATAAACTCTCCAATTTGTCATTCAAGTTGGCCCATTTTTAGCTTGCGTGTACTTGGACTCAGAATTCCTGGCATCCCTTGAGATGTTGAAATTGGCATGGAAGATGTATATGGCAGCAAAATCTTGGATGACACCGTTTGTCCATTAGCCAAGCCATGTCCCAATCTATATAAATAGATATGAAATAGCAACAGTGGAAATGAACTTATTAAGTAATGGATTGGGTTGTCTTTGTTATTAGGAATTAGAAATGAACACATTGTATTAACTCATACAATTTTCTTTCAAAAATTCTCGAGGTCTTCTAATCCAGCCACCTGCTCAAGCAGGAGACTCTATACCAGGGATGTCAAACTGCCGGTCCACGGGCCAGATGCATCATAGCGAAACCGCACCCAGCCCATTGCTGGCTATGGCAAAAAAGTCATGATACGTCACGACACATCACATGACGTTGCAAGTTTGACACCCCTGCTCTATACCATTCTGGACAAATGGTTGTCTAATCTCTTCTTACAAGCTTCCAGCAGTGAATACCTACAACTTCTGGAGGCAAGCCGTTCCACTGATTAATTGTCACTGACGGGAAATGTCTCCTTAATTCTAGGTTGGATCTCTCTATGATAAGCTTCCATCTATTACTTCTTGTCCTGCCTCAGATGCTTTGGAGAATAGGTCAAATACATCTTCTCTGCAACACTCTCTTAAATATTGGAAAACTACTATCATGTCATCCCTAGTCCTTCTCTTTGTTAGACTAGATATGCCTAGTTCTCTCAATCATTCATCATTTGGCTTACCCTCCAGTCCCCTAATTATCTTTGTTGCTCTTCTCTGCACTCTTTCTAGAGTTTCAGTTTATTTTTTTGTATTAAGGTGACCAAAACTGGAATCAGTATTTCAACAGTGGTTTTATCAGTGCTATACTATAAAAATATGAAGTATAAGCTATATTAGCATTTCACATGACCTTCCTTCCTTCCTTCCTTCCTTCCTTCCTTCCTTCCTTCCTTCCTTCCTTCCTTCCTTCCTTCCTTCCCCCTCCCTCCCTCCCTCCCTCTCAATATTTAAGTATAAAGTCTAGCTAAAGCTGATTTCTTTTTGCTATTTGCCTTTTCTGTGTTTTATATTTGATCCATTTCATTCAATTCCATCAGCAGGCAAATTAATGTATCTGATGTATCACAGTTAGATCATTTTATTTAAAAATTAGTGCATAACACATTTTTATCCACTTTCACCCAACAATAGCCATATTCTTCAATCTGTTTATATCAATTAATAGACATGCTATTACAGGCTGAGCCAGTTGTCTGCATGTAGATTTCCTTTGATCAAAGGAGGTTTTGTTTGGTTTTACTTTCAATTGTGACTGAGTGCTATAAATCCATCCAGGCTGAGTTTAGCTCATGGTGGTCAGCATGCAAGATATCATTCAACATAGCAAGGATAGCTATTATAGTTCAAAGGTACAGCAAATGCTTTGAATGACAGAAGCATCAATTTCAGTTCTCAGCAACTCCAGGGAGAGACATCAGATGTCAAATGTTGGCAAAGAACTTGGCTAGAGGTGCTGGAGAACCATTGCAACAGAATAGACAAAACTGAGCTATATAAAATTTAGAAATACTGTTCTTTGTGTGGGATCATATTATTTTTCTGAAACAGATTGGTACTAATTAATTTAAATGAAGGACTCCAAATTGCCATGTGAATATACTCATGATGAACAAATTTTGCAATGAAAGGGGAAAAGAAATCTTTACAGCGCCACTGATATTGGTATATAACAGGAATGCATGGCCCCAGAAATGTAGTGGCAGCTTCTTAATAAGTCAATCAGTCACTTAAGATACAGACTACTAGGCTCAAATTATTACTCTGCTTTGGACACATTTGCAAAGGCTCTATTGCTAGGAAAGGTGGAAGGAAAGGGAAAAAGAGGATGACCAGCATCAAAATGAATGAACACAACCACAGTGTGTATGAATACACATTTGGAAGATCTGAAAGACCAGGTTAAGGACATGGAGAAAATCTATCCTGATGGCACTTAATAAGTCAATCAATACTGGGTATGTGTAATGGTATGTGAGAATTAACTTGGGAGACAAGGAAAGAGTCTCAGCCAGGACTATGGTTAGATAAGAGGTAGCTTAGCCCATAGCAAGTATGTGGACATGATAAATATTTCAGAAGGGACCCTTCCTAGTTTCTTAGCTGTAAAGATGGTGGGAGAGGAGACTCGCAAGATTCTGTTAATGCAACCCTACAATAAAGTACAACTAGTTCTGTGTGTGCTTCTTGCCTGGATGACCTCACAAGTCTGTGAGTATTGAGACAAGTTTCCCTGAAAGCTATCTTGGCCATCTGCTAGCAGACTCCTCATTTTATCTGATGGGACATTGCAATTCAGTAATATCCAGCCAACATTTCAGGTCCACTAAGTAATCTCTGGGATATTATCCTTCTCAGAATTGTCTTTTAAATATAAGGGACAAAGTAATATTGGAAGAGTTTCTAGAAAGCAGAATTTGAAAATTATCCTCATGTAATAGTAGTTTTCTGAATGAATCTAACCATGTTGTAACCCCCTGCGGACTCAAGCTATGTCATTATACTGATTACAAAATGGCTTTCTAGAGCTTTCTGAAAGAAAGGGGATGTGGTAGGAAGATATTCCTCCCATTGGCCATCAAAGATTAGAAATAATACATAAACAGATTGTTTGTGAGTTGAAGGGGCTTAAAAGGATCAGGAGTCATTTATGACATCTTAATGTGTCACCACTTCTTTGATGGCACTTTGTGACCATCTGAAATGAGCTATTCATTTTAACTGCACTGTGTGTGATAGTTCTTGTTTTTTTCTTTTTAACCCCCAAAACATTTTAACTGAAACAGAAAAGGTGAAGACATCCAAGGAGATGTCTACCTTTGACATCCTAATTCGAATTTAATCAAATGGGGGTGAGGAAAACAAGTCTGTTTAGACTCTGCCACTCTTTTTGAAGAACAGAGACAAGCCTAAGCTATCTTATCTCTGAAGAGTGTAACACATTTGTCAAGGCATCCTGATGAAAACATCAGCACAACATTGCATTAATCAATCAGACTGCATATCATCCACACCATTTTGTTTTCAATTGAATGGCTTCTGCAGGTTTACAAGATATTTCTTGACCTCTGCCACCTTAGCACCTGTTATTCTATAGAACCAGATTTTCTAGCAAACTGTAATCATTTCCTAATAATTTGGGAGATTTCCCCATTTTTTAAATTAAAATGTCTCAAAAATATATAGTGGTCTTCTGTAATCCAGCAAGATAAAACTGGAATATAATATAAGGCTTTATCAGGCCTTCCTCCATAAATTGTTTTTCATGTGCATTGGATTGTTGTTATCTGGATTAACATGGATGTCAGGTAATTAGAAAATCCAGCAGTATTCTCCATTTTGAATGTATCAGAGATAGGGAATATTCAAGGTGTCATGCTGCAAATTTGTAGATTTCAGTAGGAAATGATAGCAACCTATAAAGGAAGTTTGTTTGTTACAATAAAAAACCAACAATATAAGAGGTTAGAATAGATGAAGTCTTGTGTAAGATTGGAATATAAGTACAATCAATTAATATTTAAGATGCTTAAATTTTTACTAAAATGGATTGAAAACTAGAGTCAATCTTATTTTAAGATTCAGAATTCTCTCCTGACACAACTTTACCCAGCCTGATACCAAAATTCTGGAAAATTTAAAACAAGTAAAAGAACTTTGGTTTAAATGTGAAATAGGCTAATCTATCATCTTACTTTTTGTATATTCACATTTGAAATATTTCTCAAAGAAATATTAATTGATTTCAGTAGGGTAACCTTTTTAGCTGTCAAAATATAATGTTTCTATTTGTCCATGTATTTTAATTTCACTATTAGTGTACAAGAAAAAAAAATTATGTTGCAATTTAATGTAAAATTGATTCTCATTTACTGCATCTGCATGTAAAATGAACATTCTCCCAGATTTCGCAATGCAGATTTTAAAAAAATAATAAAAATGCACATGGGAATACATGTTTGTGGAAGAGTGAGTACAAATTGTTGCTGGAAATAATGTACAAAAACATATTGCTTAGGGGATGTGGAGTGTTTCCAAAAATTCATGAAATAGGATGAAACAAGAATAACGCTGATAAATTGAGAGAACCTAGCAAAACTGAGGCTCAAATATTTGCTAATTTTTTTTTCTTAGCACCTTGCATATCCATCTCAATTGTATTATTTGATGCTTAATTTTAATTTTTATTGTTGGGTTGATTTTACGTGATATTATTAAGGTATGCCTTAATATTCTAAAAGTATGCCTTAATATTCTAAAAACATAATTTGTAGGGTGACAAGTAGTTTCAATTACTACATATGTAAATAAAATGAGGATAATATTAATATTCGCAAGAGTCTTGTGAGAACAAAAGTGTTCAAAACTATAACATGACTTTTACAGTGAAAGTTACCAGTAAAATTTAATGCCATCCTGTGAGCAGTTGCGAATAGGGATTTTTCTCATCTGGTATTGACATTTTAACATAATAATAGGAATGATGATCATCTATCTTTCATAGAATAGATAGATAGATAGATAGATAGATAGATAGATAGATAGATAGATAGATAGATAGATAGATAGATAGATAGATAGATAGGTAGATAGGTAGGTAGGTAGGTAGGTAGGTAGGTAGGTAGGTAGGTAGGTAGGTAGAATGAATGAATGAATGAATGAATGAATGAATGAATGAATGAATGAATGAATGAATCTCCAGGTTAGACACTCTGGTATTTGCTGTAGGTATTCAATGACAGTGTTATCATGTGTAACACAGCTGTGTATTGGGAAATGGTTTTTGACCAGCTTTTTTAACAGGAAAACAACTGCTAATGTATATATTAACACCATCTCATGATTGTGAGATTCAAGAAAGAAATACCTGATAAAGTGGCTTAGTTTGTTCAGTTTTGTAAAGGTTCTTTGAATTTATCTTGCAACTGGTACTGCCTATATTACAGTATTTGCTGCTTTTCAGAAAATGTACAAGTTTCATAAGGAATTAGGTACCATACCAGCTCAGAATGCAAGAATGGTCACCTTTAAATAGATGTTATGCAGTTAGAAATCTAGAATTTCAAAAAAGCACATTTCTTTCTCTCTGATGTGCTAATTCTCCACATGCAGAAAAGCATTTGGATTTTTGGTGGGGTGGATGGGCCTAGGCATCTAAACATACTAATTGAAATGAGCTTGGAATAGATTTAACCAGTTACAAATAGTAAATAAGGAGGCTACACTCACCATATGGAATTCTTAGGACAATATAATTCTGAATTTGAAAGAGAGTAGAGAAACAAATATCTGGTTCTAGTAAAAAACTACTATTTTAGGTTTAATTTTAAGACCTACAATGATAATCTAAACTTTCTGTTTCTTATGATTTTTGAAAACAATGCAGACACATTTCTGTTGTATGTGGCACTAATGAATATGTTCATATTTGTGGTGCTACCACATAGAAGTCCTATGCTTGTTAGTTTATGTATCAAAGTTTTATACTGCCCCTGTCAATCAACTCTAAGCAATAACAAAAAAAACGTAAAATGAACAATTCATGAATGGAAACAGCTCCTTTAAACCTTGGAGCATCGCTAAAAGATGATTCCCTAGCCACTATCAGCACAAATCAAATGTCTGCTTAAAAACAGGGTTTTCAAAGCTTTCCAAAAGTGAAAGGGCCAGGCTTATCTCTGGGGACAGTGTCTCCCACAGTGCCAGCACAGCCACAGGAAAAAAACATCAGACTGGCCCATATTCCTTTTTCCACCTGCTTTGATGGCATCTCCAACTAACCATGTTCTTACAAAAGAGGTGCAGAATCATTTTTTGGATGAAACAGTCTTGATGTAACTCAGATCTGTACTGCATGGGGCTTTATAGTAATAACCAGCACTTGCTTCTGAGTACTTTTCAAAGCAGAGCAACTAAAGCAAATTGCAGCAGTTATGATGCATGTTCATAAGGGCCTATCTTACTATCCCCAAGGTTTTCTGATCCAGATAGAACCATAACTGCTCCATCAGCAGAAATGGACAAAGCCCTCCTGACCGAACTTCCACCTTTTGTTCTGGTTTGAATTTTACAGAATTCTGCTCAGATGCATCTTTAGTCTTTTTATTTGATGGGAGGCTACTTATGCACCTGTGAAAAAGTTAAGGACTAGATTTCTTTTCCAGTGTTTTGTTTCTCCTAAGGTTAATTGGGATTCAGTGCTCTGATCCATCCTTTAGCCAAAAGGTCTTGTTCACTCAAATCAGAAAGCTTAAAGGTGAATTAAGCAAAACGTCCTCCATTTGCTCTTTGGGTTTCATGTTGTGAGAAATTGCAGGGTATTAAATAGCTGGAAACCATACCTGGACTTAAAAACTACGAAGTGATAAGCCAAAGTTCCTGGATCAGAATGAACGATTAGGTGCCGACAAGGGCAGAATGCCAGCCTTGGATCCAAGCCACATTGGACCTGATCCTATGCAACATATCAGAACCCTTCCAAAATGTTTTCTTTTAATTGATTTGGCAGATCAAAAATAGTAGGTCTTCTACAGGATGGACAGTGGAGATATTAGTCACTCTGCTTTTACTTTACCCTGAAGGGAAATAATATTACTCTTTTGTATTGAAGTGGTAGCTTTGGAAACATGCATTTGGGGGAAAAGTGGGGAAACAGTTAACAACTAGCAAATAGCAAATAAAAGGGATCAGTTTTAGCTGTCAGGCACATTTCAGGAGAACATTTAATACTGAGTATAACTTTTGACTTGGCTTCTTTACTTAATGATGACTGATCTAATCTGAAGGACTGCCAGTGATCTTTGTCCTAAAGAGAAAGGACTTGAGGAAGTTGTGGAACAGAGATATTTTCATCTTTGGAACACCCAAAAGAGTGTTCCTATGAATTCCTGTGTAAAGATGTAATGACAGCTTCCTTTGTGAATCCATATTAACTGTTGGCTTTTTGGATTTTCTGGATAGGAAATCATTTTGGCCTCACAGAAGATAGAAATAAGCCCTTGACTTTACCAAATAAAGATCCCTTATGATTCGGCATGGCTACCATAGCAGCTCCTTAATGCTAGCAAAGAACAATGAATAGCATGCCTTGAATAAATGAAATGGAATTGAAGAGCCCACAAAGTAGGACTCAAAGTGTTATGTCCTGGGACTGCTGAATGACTCAGCAGGCTCAGGGGGCTGCAGAAGGCCCGGGCAATCCACGTGGTTGCCCGGGAGCAGACAGGCTATCTCCAGCCTTGTGCGCATGCGCAAGGTGGGAGACTAGCCTTGCATTGATTGGTTGATGCTGTCCCTTGCAAGGGGCTATAAAAGGCCTTGGCGCCATTTTGTCTTCTGTTCTGTTCGTGATCTCAATAAAGGCTTGTGTTTGTTACTCCTGCCTTGCCTCGATGTCTCTTCAGCTGAAACAGAACATTGACGACGAAGGTGGGATTCGCTGCAAGAAGAAACAGGAGAAGCTAGGCTGACTTACCAAAGGAGGCCTGAAACGCTGAGAAGTTCGGCGTCCGGTGGAAGCGATTGCCTGCCAGTACGAAGACGCTGGAGGTGAGCTCGGCTTCAAGGGACCCCTTCTCATTCCTTGCAGCGAGAGGCATCGAAGAGGTTACAGGCTGTAAAGATGTCAAAGCTGGGCCGTTTGTCAGATTTTGACACGTCTCACCCTGAGCGCTGGAGTTCTTACATGGCTCGGGTGGAGAATTACTTTAGAGTTAATAAGATCCAGGAAGACGGCCTCAAAGCTGCTACATTGCTGTGTGTCTGTGGGCAAGAGACTTTTGACATTGCAGAAAATTTTGTAGCCCCAGCACCATTGGAATCAATTGCATACACCAATTTGAAGAGGATGCTGCGTGGGCATTTTGAACCCAAGCTATCAGTAATTGCTTGGAGGCATGCATTTGAGCAGAGAGATCAAAGGCCTGGTGAGTCTGCCACGGATTTGTTGCTGCCTTAAGACAAGCAGCTAGGCAGTGTGCTTTCACGGATCTGGAAGAGAGACTCCGGGATCATTTGGTTTGCAGGCTGCGAAGTCGTGAGCTACAACAGAAACTTTTTGCAAAGGAAGATGTATCGTTCCAAGATGCGCTGAGAGAGATTGCAGCTGAAGAAGCAGCAGGTAGCGCTGTGAAGGCCCTGCGGCTCGCCCGGAACCCCCCAGCGGTGGTCTCAATCCATCAAGATGTTGCTCGAGAGGCATCTGAATCGGATCTGGAGGAAGAGGTGGACAGGCTTCAACAGGCCGAAGTGAAGAAGCCTCAAGGGCACAGAGAAAGAGCGGCAGCATCCCTTCGGTGTTTCGGCTGTGGAGGGCGCCACAACTACCTGCCGGGCATGTGGCAGGCAAGGCCACATTGCATCCGTCTGTTTGGGTTGCCAGAAGGAACGGTCTACAGTAGAATTGCCTCTGAAAGGTACCAAGGTCCCCAGCCAAAATAGGGTGGGCTTCTGCGCGTCCTGTAGGGGCATTTTCAAAACGGGTTCACAGGCCCCTAAAAAAGAAACTTCGCCTTGATGTGAAGTTGCAAGGGGTTCCCTTGTCGATGGAGCTGGACACCGGGTCCACTCTATCAATCATCTCCTTAGATACCTTTAATAAGGTTTGCCACAGAAGTGGCCTTCGAGTCAAATTCAGGCCTTCAAATTTAATCCTCACTGACTTTCAAAATTTGAGAGTCAGCGTGAAGGGGGAGACCACAGTCAGAGTGCAGCGTAAGAGTTTCCAAGGACTGCTAGACGTGGTGGTAGTTGGGGGTGATCGCACGAGTCTTATAGGACTTGATTGGTTCGAGGCCCTTGGGATCCTAGTGACTGGGCTGCACAATCTGCAAACGTCAGGCCTTGCAGATGTGTGCAAGGAGTTTGTGGATGTGTTCAGTGCAGAGCTTGGTTCGTACAAGGGGCCTCCCATTGCCTTACGTTTGGACCCAGCCATCACACCCATTAGAATCAAGCCCAGAAGGGTACCTTTTGCCTTCAAAAGCAAAATAGATACAGAGCTGGACAAGCTGATCCAGCAAGGCATTTTAGAGCCTGTGGACTCTAGTCCATGGGAAACCCCTATAGTCACGCCACTGAAAGCCAATGGAGAGGTCCGGATTTGTGCGGACTATAAATGTATACTTAATAGAGCATTGCAGCAGCATGCCTATCCGGTGCCAGTGGTGAGCCACATTTTGGCCTCCCTCAAGGGGGGGCATATCTTTGCAAAGTTGGATTTGGCTCAGGCCTATCAACAGTTACCTGTTGATGAAGCAACGGCTGAGGCCCAGACAATTGTGACGCACCAGGGAGCATTTAAGGTAAAAAGGCTGCAGTTTGGGGTTAATGTAGCCCCTGGCATATTCCAAAGTGTGATGGAGCGAACACTCCGTGGTATTCTGGGGGTCTGTCCCTATTTTGATGACGTCCTCATCGCTGGGGAGTCATCTGTGAACTTAGCTGAAAGGCTGAGAGCTGTTTTGCTGCATTTCCGCCAAGCAGGGCTGAAGCTGAAGCAAAACAAGTGTAAAATTGGAGTCACCTCCACTGAGTTCTTGGGATTCTGTATCGATGCTGAAGGCATCCATCCTTCAGAATCCAAGCTTCAAGCGATTCAGCAGGCCCCAAGCCCCCAGTCAAAGAGTGAGCTTCAAGCCTTCCTGGGATTGTTAAATTTTTACCATTCATTCCTTCCCCACAAGGCTCCAGTGGCTGAGCCGTTACACCGGCTCTTGAACAAACAGGCTCCATGGAATTGGACGGAGGTCCATGAAAGGAGTTTCACAGAGGTCAAGGCCTTGCTCTCTTCAAATGCGGTATTAGCCCATTTTAATGAGCAATTGCCTGTGTGCATAGCCTGTGATGCATCCCCTTATGGGGTTGGGGCTGTACTGAGCCATCTCAAGGCTGATGGGACACAAGTCCCTGTGGCCTACTACTCTAGGACTCTCTCATCTGCAGAGCGTAATTATGCACAGATTGATAGAGAAGCTTTGGCAATAGTGGCTGGAATAAAGAAATTCCACGATTTCTTGTATGGCCGCCATTTCACGGTTTACACAGACCATAAACCTTTGCTGGGTTTGTTTACAACAACAAAACAAACCCCACACATTATATCTCCTAGAATGCTGAGATGGTCAATTTTCTTGTCAGCATATGACTACACCCTGGTTCACAAACCAGGTAAAGAAATGGGCCATGCAGATGGTCTCAGCAGATTACCTCTACAGCAGATAGAGGCAGATCCTGCTCCTGCTCTTCACATTCTTTCCATTCAGGAATTGCCTGAATCTCCCCTCAATGCTAGGGACGTGGCTGCAGAAACTGCCACTGATCACACGCTTACACGCGTGCTGACATGGGTGTTGTCAGGATGGCCTGACATGTGCCCGGGTGCAGAATTCCAAGGGTTCTGGCAAAGGAAGCATGAGCTTTCTACTTTCAAGGGGTGTCTCCTGTGGGGAAGCCGGGTAGTCATCCCGGCCTCATTGAGGACTAGAGTCTTGCTCTCTCTGCACGAGGGACATCCAGGAATAGTCTGGATGAAGGCACTAGCACGTAGCCACCTCTGGTGGCCTGGGCTCGATAAAGAGAACGAGGCCCAGGTGCATGGGTGCCAAGTCTGCCAACAGTCAAGGCCAGAAATGCCCCAGGCCCCTGTACATAGGTGGGAGGAGACACATACACCATGGTCGAGGGTACACATCGACTATGCTGGGCCCTTTCAGGGGCAATTCTTCCTTCTCCTTGTGGACAGCCATTCCAAGTGGCTAGAGGTGTTCCTGTTTCCTCCACTACTACTGCCAGGACCATTCAGGTGCTGAGAGGCATCTTCGCCTCACATGGTCTTCCAGATGTCCTTGTCTCAGACAATGGACCCCAATTCACATCTTCTGAGTTTCAGGGTTTCCTTCAAGCCAACATGATCCGGCATGCCACATCTGCACCGTTTCATCCAGCTTCCAACGGTCAAGCTGAGCGTATGGTGTGTACTACCAAAGATGCTTTAAAGAGAATCACTCATGGAAACTGGCATCACAGGTTAGCTGACTTTCTTCTTTGTCACCGCACTACACCTTGCACTGCCACTGGGAAAAGCCCAGCTGAACTCCGCTGGGGTCGCAGACTCATCACTAAGCTGGACAGGTTGCACCCTGACCGGGTGGCTTCACAGGTGTCACAACCGCGGGCACCTAGGAGACTACAGGTGGGCGATCTGATCTGGGCAAGGAACTATGGACCTGGACATCTCTGGGTGACAGCAGTGGTATGCAAGCTCTCTGGGCCACTGTCATACAAAGTGGCCTTGGATGATGGTCTTGTGATCAGATGTCACATTGACCAACTGCGCTGGAGGTTGTCCAGCCACTCTTCCGCCCCTGGCTCTCCTCTGGGGGTGGAGGAGGACCACAATTACGATTGTGGACCACAGTCTCTCCACCAAGGTGGACCTTCAAATGTTCCTGCACATGTTCCTGAAGGGGGTTTTGCCATGGAGGCGGCTCCTGACTCCGACACAGGCACCGGGTCATTGGGACATGGCAGTCAATCAGTTCCTCAGGCCACTCCAGCTGCTGGTCTTGGGTTCAAAGGACAGTGTTCACAAGAGGGGTCCATTGTGGATTTGGGGAATTCCATTCCACCAAGGAACTCTGGTTTGGGTTTAGCAGATCCAGCCAGTCAGCAGTCTGGAGGGTTGCCTGGGTCTTGGGGGCATCAAAGTCCTGGCTTGCCTAGCTCAACAGGCGAGGTGGCACACCAGGCACCAACACTGGCTCCAAGAAGGTCAGAGAGGGCCAAAGGTCCACCCAAGCATCTAAAGGACTATGTGAGGTTCCTGTCAAGTATTAGGGAGGCTTACTAGTTCTCTAGAACTCTGGACACTCATAGAAGGGTGTTCTATTGATAACCTGAAACAATATGAGGTATAAGGGTCTGCCTGTGTGCAGGCATAATTATGTTAGAATTAATCACATGATAATTGAACAAAAAAACATGTATATGTAGGTTGCTTTAAAACTATAAGTATTCACTTATTGTTTTATCCAAGGGGGGAGGGGTGTTATGTCCTGGGACTGCTGAATGACTCAGCCTTGCATTGACTGGTTGATGCTGTCCCTTGCAAGGGGCTATAAAAGGGCTTGGCGCCATTTTGTCTTCTGTTCTGTTCGTGATCTCAATAAAGGCTTGTGTTTGTTACTCCTGCCTCGCCTCGATGTCTCTTCGGGTGAAACAGGACACAAAGTATATAGTAATAAATAAGCATCCAAAATACCTGATTATGTTTCATAACTACTCATTACAGTGCAGGGTTTAAAATTGTAAAAACATAGTATTGTTTCCACGATTTTGGTGAATCAGCAATGGACTATAAAAATTCATCAGCCTGTTTCTTAATTTTCAGGGTTACATCCTGAGGCTGTTTAAAAATGAATCAATGCAAATCAATAGAGGAACTGTGTATAATCCACAGCACTTCAAATAGAAACCAAATACAAGTATTAGCAGTTCTCTTCTTAAAGCTATATCATTAGGTGCAAAAACATATCTTTAGAATCCTTTATCATACACGCATAATAAAATAAAAAATCTAAAAAATAAAAAATAAAATAAATAATCCAAGATGTCAAGTTTTCTCACTAGAAAGTTGTACAAATATATATAAAAAAAGATGGATGAAATCAAGAATTCCAGTTCCCCATTTTGTGTGTGTGTGTGTGTGTATTGTCCTAAGAAAGAAAATACTTACTGGATTGTTATACTTTGGTTATATTCAGTTTTATGGCTTGAAGATTCTGCAGGCTTGCTCTTTAATTTCAAAGATATAGCTAAAACCAAGAATTCATTCTGCTTTCTATACTGAATGTGGGATAAAGATTATAACTGATTCTGGAAAATAAGGAGTACATTCCCTGATTTCCCCCCTTATTTTTTAGCCCTTAATATCGCTGGTAAAAGCGGTGTTAGTAGATGCAGAAAAACTGCCAGAATGGAAAAATATTCAAAGGTCCTGTGGAAAATTATGTGAATACATGGGTAGTTACTTCTGATTTAACGTGCATGGAGATGATACCAACAGGATGAATGCCTGCATTATCAATTAAGATATGCTTGAATGAAGTGCTCTGCTGTGATTTATATGAAACAGGGTATGGACTTGTGTTGCCTACGTAGTATTTGATCATTTTTGAAATGTAGTTTTTTTCATGTAGGACTTGATGTTTGGAACTAGATATGGGTGACAATCCAAGCATAAAAAAGAAGACCCCTTTCTCTGGCTTAGGATGGATGTGACTTTCGTAAACTATTATTAGCATGGAGAAGAAGATACATATAACTTTTCCCTGTGATTTTTCTATAGTGAAACAAGCACTTTGGAAGGCAGCTACTTGTAGTGTTGTGCTATGTGCTGTAGCAATGTGGAAAGAGTATTTTTATTAATAGTTAAAAGAACATATGGCCCAACTTTTGGTCAACATAATTAATTGTTATGATTGCTGAGGCCAATCAGTAATCTAGTTGCTTCATTTTCTACTAATTGAGGCTTCCCAGTCATCCCTGATGGTGCACTGGTTAGAATGCAGTATTACAGGCTGAGTCTGCCCACAGTCTGGAGTTTGATCCTGACCGGCTCGAGGTTGACTCAGCCTTTCATCCTTTTGAGGTCAATAAAATGAGGACATAGATTGTTGAGGGTAATATGCTGACTTTGTAAATTGCTCAGCACCTCCCACCCACACATGGTGTATTAAATAAGTCTGATGAGATGGTATTCAGAATATAAGTTATTTTTTATTTAGAGTCATCTTAAAGGTAGTAATTTTGAATATGATATTTGATTTAGTCAAGCTCTAATAGAATGAAACAAAAAAAACAACAACAACCCCTGGCTTAAAGACAGTCTATCAGGATCCTTTATAACCCTCTTTCTTCTGACTTAGTATTACATTTGCACAGCAAGCTATAGTAAGCTATTTTTAGCCATCTTAGTTTGTTTGTGGTTTAGTTGTTAATGTGTACACAATTTATTTGGCTGGTATAATTCAGTGCAATGTGCAAATCCAGAAAATTCAATAACCAGGTTAAGCATATTTGTTGAGTCCAGCCTGTTGGGTTGTAGGCTAACCACCTGTAGATTATTAGTTTATTACATCTGATCAACTAAGGCAGACATGTCAAACACAAGGCCCGGGGGCCGGATGCGGCCCTCGATGTGGTTTCATGTGGCCCGCAAAGCCATCCTGGAAACAGAGAGGGAATGGCCCCCGCTGCCTTGGCCCCGGCCCCGGCCGCCCAGGAGCCAATGAACACTGTCCCACTCCTGCTCAGGCCCCCACAGGCACCCTTGACACGAACGATGTAGAGCTGGCCATGCCCACCCAGTAGGCCACACCCACTCCAGCCACACCCACCCACCAGGCCATGCCCACCCTGGCCACACCTACCCGGCCCCCCGAGGACAACCACAATGCTGATGTGGCCCTCAATGAAATTGAATTTGACATCCCTGAACTAAGGAATCAATATATGTACATAGTGTGTCATGCTACCATTTAGACATCTTCACTCACAACTAGATGATTTGCTCATATTATATGGTAAAATTCTCCTTATGATTATATGGGAGTGTGTGTGTGTGTGTGTGTGTGTGTTGTCTCTCGGTGTGTATTGTGTATGTGGGTATGGGTATTCCAAATACTCTCTTATAAATAACAATAAGGTGAATAATCAATTTGATTTACTTACATATAGATCTAGTTCTAGAACTCATTGGTTCAGTAGAGAAAGCAGTGATAAACATGAAACATATTATAGAAGTCCAGAAATTGTGTTGCAGCACTCTGCCCACTGTGGCTCTTGCCCCCTCCAAAAATACCAGGTAAGCAGCCCCCCAGTCATCAAAAGCTTGCTTACCTTTGCTGCATCACATTACTCAATCCTCATCTAAGAGGAATGGGATGCTAGCTAGAGTGAAACACCCCTCCCCACCTCTCCTGATCTTTGCATTCTCACCAACATGCTGAACAGCTAGCTATTTCCTGAACTCCAGGCAAATTGTGGGTCCCAAGATGCATTGGAAGTGGTATGAATTGTGAATCAACTCTGAAGGCCCCTTGTCAATGTTCTGCTTGGCTTAACTGCTATCAGTCTCTTACTTTCAAGAGCCTAAACTTCCTGTACTCCCAATAGAAAGATAAATAAGAGCAAGTCACTTTGCCCCTCTAGACATAGGCTGAGGAAATGATTTCAAATCAAATTTATCATTGCAGCCAGGAACAGAAATGTATGGAATGGTTTTTTCCCTGGTAAAAGTGGTCCTCCGGTTGACAAAATATATCTGTGGCTTTCCTTCCCGTCCACCAGTTAAGATTCCTTTTCAAATATAATTGAGAATCAGCAAGAGTTAATTGTTATTTTATTTCTGCTTCATCAAGTGAAGAGTGGCTGCTTCATTTTCCAGATTCTTAAACTGTCATCACATGCTGTAATCTATAAACGGTGCGTGCATTTGTCACTGAAAGCAGGGGGAGCATTATTTAGCTCCTCAGAAATCGTATGTGAGATATTATGTATTGGAACTTTAGTGGCTGCCAGGACCACAGGACTCTTGGTGAAGATACCTTGAGGGAGGCTCGATACCTACTTGGGATTGCTTAATCCTCTTTCCCCAGGTCTCCTACTCATTTCCTGCCTGACATTTCCTGCTCTCCTTTCTCACTCCTTCCAAATTCAGTGTCAGCCCTCCAGGATAGTCCAGACAAGAAGCACAAACCATGGGCACTGATACTACCTTTATTGTAAGGTTACAGTAATGGAACCTTGCAAGTCTAAAAGCATTTCTCTTTGTCCTTACATTTACTTTCCAGAAAACTAGAGAAGGTCCCCTGTGAGACGCTTCCTATGTCTCTTTTCCTTCTCTGGGCTAAGATACCTTTTGCATGATAGTTTGCAGCTCTTCTGTAGAAGCTGACCAGGCTGAGCCCAAAGGAGAGGTCAAGCATGCCATCAGTTTGGAGTCCCTTCGTGTCCATAAGAGATCAAAGTCCAGCCTTCCTTGATTCCATTGATTCTTATCTACCACCAATTTGCCTTGAGCGTTAGTAGTTCAGATTCTTGTAGAGAGATAGCATGGAATAAACTTGTGCTCGTTTGAACAACCCTGATTCCTGATTTCTTGCACCTGACATCTTCTCCTCTTTGCAAGCTCTTTCTCCTGTCTCCCAAGGTCATTCCCACTTATCATTATATCCAACCCATATTAATTATTTTTCTCTATATACATTCCCTACCCTCCAGGAGCCGTGACGCTTTTTCTTTCCTAGAATTTTTACAAGAATTTGGATGGATTACAGAGCTAAGTCACAAGCACTTGTGACATCTACTTCACCATGCATGTCAGTTAAGCCAAAGTATCTTGCTTGTGCATGAAAAAGGTAGACACCCTGAAGAAGATAAGAAAAATAGTATTGTAATCCTATTTATTTTCAATGAGTGCACTTTCTGTCTATGTTTGCATAGTTGTTTTGATCAATGTCCAACTACTTTCCTGCCCTTTTAGTTAAAACCTTCAACTTTCCCGGCTGGCAACCAAGCTTTACCAAATGGATAAGCATCTCAAATGTTTCTGTACTTTTAACATATGATGGAATTCTAGTGCTATGTCAGAGGAAATCCTTTTTTTAAAGAGGCCAATGGATATATTGCAAAAAGCGACATATAAATCAGTTTAAGATGAGTATTCTTCATATTCTAGAGCAGTGTAAGTTGGCATGCCTGCATAAACTGAACCATGAACAAATTTCAAAAACCTATGTTTAATCCAAGCAATGAACATTTCAAAAAAATAAATTAGTATCTTTAAAGGGAATAAATACAAGGTATTAAACAGGCCACATATTAGAAACAAAATATGGCTTTGTTGGCATTCTCATTACTGCTCTGAATTTTTAAGGTCTTCTAAATCACTTAGAACATTTCAGATTAGATTAAAAGTGTGCATTCAGTGCTTTGGAGAAACTGTTTTCAATGTTCTGGGGTAGTGTTTCAGCTTCAATATTCAATATTCTGAAGTTGTAAACATCTTTGAACTACTTATAAAGTTAGCCTAATAGTTGGCCTTAATGGGAAAGCCTAATGGCATAAGGGGAAAAAATCATTTCAGTGGGTCTGGAGGAGAAAGAGAAAAGTGAAAGGGTCCTTCCACCAAAACCATTTTTCTTCTTATTTTCAAAATGTTGCAGTGGTTACCTTTTTCTCTCTTGAATAATTTTCTTAATATTTCATTTATCAGGCATCAAGCAATATTATAGATAGGCTTCAGTCCCAATCATAAGTTGTTCTCATTTGATCAGCCTCCTTTAAAATTAATTTAACTCTTTTTTTTATGGTTTAATATATACTGAATGAATGTTGCAGGCCAGGTAGAGGTATATAAATTAAGCTAATTAACAGTGTAAGCCAACATGTGTGAGAGAGCATAAAAGATTCCTTGTGAAACCTAAAATAGAATAAAAGTGTCACAATGAATAGTAAATTTATTGTGCAAATGGGTCATGCCGTATAATGCAGGCTACAATTTATACAATATGTATCCATTTTAAACATTGATCTTTAAGCAAGCCATACCATAAATCTGAATATTCCTTCAGGTTACTGTTTATATAGGCCCCAATAGGGATTCAAAGAGACAGTTGCTTTATAAATTTGCTGCTAAATTAGATGGCTGTATGTAAATAACTTTTTTTTATAAGTCAGCATTGTTGTGAATTTAATGATTTTGGCCCAGTTGGTAAGGACAGTGATTAAGACCCAAAACTCTCTTACCCTCACCCTCTAACCTGTGACCTGGACAACCAGCCGCCCCAATGTACAAGGCAATTTATTTATGTCAGAATGGGGGAATGACTCTTCCAAGAGGAATGCCAGCTGTCTCTACCTATGACTTTGAGGACGCTGGAGTGGCTACTTTCTATAACACATAATTCTGAACCAATCTCAGAGCAAGGCATTAGTGTACATAGGAATTTCAGAAGTTTGCACACCAACTGGACTCCCTGGGCATCCATGAGTAATGTATGGAGTATAGTTTATGCTCTAGAGAGCCAAGAAAAGTACTAGTATAGCTCTCCAGAGTCTGTATTGGGACCATATAATCTGCTTTAAGGGTGGGGTTCTATCATTAAGCAAGGGAATATTCAGAAAAAAAGTTGGCCAATGCAGTGGGCACCTGGACATAGAGCAGAGGTCTTCAAACTTTATGACTTGTGGACTTTAACTCCCAGAATTCCTCAGTCAGGCATGCTGGCTGAGGAATTCTGGGAGTTGAAGTCCACAAGTCATAAAAGGGCCAAGTTTGAAGACCCTGACATAGAGTGAGGACAGGCAGAGTGATATACTTCACAGTCTGATGTGATAGCTTTCCTACACCAAACAGCTGATTCTCTTGGATTTCCTCAAATTAAATATGACATAGGACCAAGGCCGTATGATCACACTACAAGGAAATTGGGTGGCTTCTCTAGTGCACACAACACCAAATGGATGGATTGTCATCCAGATACAGAGTGTTAGGAAAAGCAAATCTTCTTCAAGTCAGCCTAAGTTACTCATCATTTCATGGAATCATCTGGGTGTAGTCACTATCTTCTCCTGAGATGCTTTTTTGGCTTCCTGGTCTAATATATAAAAAAACTGAGATTTCCTGTGTTCTTACATTCAGCATCAACTAGGACTGACCTTTCATAGTTTTAGAAGAACATTCAAGGTTGTCATGATTAAATCATGTATGGTCTTATCCTAAAGGAACTGACTTTTAAAATGGACTCATTTCTGGGGGAAGATGCAGTGTGTTGCCCTGTTACATTTATAAATAGTTCATTTGAATTGTAAGGGCCCATATCTTTGGTTGACATTTCTGCATTACTGGAGTCATGATTAATTTCCCATAAGAAAAAAAATATTCTTACTGTCTTGATCTACACTTTCCCACTCACACATTTGTTTCAGTAATGTCTTAAGAATAATAACAAAATTATTTCCTCTCCTTGATCCCTGGAGAAGGAAAGAAAGAAAGAAAGAAAGAAAGAAAGAAAGAAAGAAAGAAAGAAAGAAAGAAAGAAAGAAAGAAAGAAAGAAAGAAAGAAAGAAAGAAAGAAAGAAAGAAAGAAAGAAAGAAAGCTTTAGACAATGTGATTTGTGTTTAGAAGCTCTGATTTCTTCCAGTATTCAAAATAAAAAACTGACCTCAGAATTCTTACATTCTAAATCCATGACTTTTATACAAGGTACTACGTAAGGGAAATTGCTTCTGGTATGCATCCTGAAGGTAGCTGAGTTCTGTGCAGCACAGACTGATCACTGGCTGTTTTTCTGAAATAGATAAAAAATATAAATGTTTCTCAAATGCAGTATCAAGTAAAAGAGCTGAGGTGGAAGAATCTTCTGTGCATTAATATTAAATGTAAGACCAAGATGTGCCAAAATGTTTCCTCTTCTCCAAGTCAAGTTTCTCCTACTGAATTCATTTCCACAAAGGGAGAAGCCTGCAAGAAAATTATCAGGGATTCACACTTGTTCTTAAATGTCCTTCACTTCAAAGGGGTCACTTTGATACTTTTCAATGTTTAAAAGACATTCAGACATTCATTTACCTATTTCTGTTATCAAAACATGAACACAAGGTAGGATTTTCCAATAATGTTTTTCTCTGGCACAATTTAAGAGCAAACAAAAATAGGGGCACTGTTGGGATCTTTACAGATAGCTAGGCAATAGAAGTAATTAACAGGTCATTATCAGGAAGAAAAGTTTAACTACCAAAGCTTGGATCCCACTTCCCAGTTTTCTGCAATAAAATTTTGGAGACTCCCCAGGCCATTGAATAAACCTTCACTCAGTACTCTTAATGTCAATAAACAAACTTGTGTTGAGTGGATAAACAAACATTAAGGGAAGTGAAAAAAAAGACTGGAGGAGACAGAGAAAGTGAGAGATCACAGCTTTGTTCCTAAAACAAGGAGAAGTAATTAAATACTATTTTTTAAAACCCAAAGTAATCAGGCAAAGAATAAAGTCCAGGCCCTTTGTGAAAAATTATTTTAGAATGAAAAGATTGCCAGTGTTTTTCTTCACAAGGCACTTTGGTTTTTCTATCAATGGCCAGGATATATTTAACTTTTGAGTTTTTGTTGTTCTCTGTCAAAGACAAATAATCCCTGTCTAGGTCATAACTTAACAATATAAAACATGGTTATTTTAAAAAAGATGTGTGTGTTGCTTGAATTACCCAAAACATTATAGACTTACTTTATTTGACTGTAATTTTCTGTTTGCTTGAAGTGAGGTTTATCTCTCCAAATTGTGGCCAGAAAATTTCCAATTGTTGTGGAAAAGTTGTTTCTGGTCAGCAATGGATAGTTTAGTGCAGTAGACATTTTCTGTCCATTATCTTTACATCCAAGAAAGTCTCTTGGCTCCATACAAGCTTCATAGTTTTTTTCTGAAAATAAAAAGATGAAATAGGCAAGCCCCCTCCTCTTGGCAACCATTTTGTGACAGTGTCCACAACTTTATCTACAAATCCAAATGTGCCCAGCATCCCCCAAAGATTACAGAGCAGGGTTAATCTGCCATACACTCTACCAACTTAAAAAATGGTGAGTAGTAATGTTGGCACACAAATTCAAAAGTGACACTAACATGAGTCTTAATAAAGTTTCTTTTATATGGAAAGGAAACTTATCTGCATTAATAGGCTTTGCTTCCAGCTCTGTCTTGCTTTCGTGGTAATTTTATTAGATTATTAAATTAAAATATTTATGCTGACTGACTCCCAGTATTCTGAGCAGTTAATCATCATCATCTCCTTGCATGGTTAAAACATATTGTCAGCCTTGTGATGAAAAAATAATTTCTGCAAATGATATGCTTTAAGAGAGAGCACTGGTGTGAACCTTCTGCTCTCAGTCTAACTGAATAGGCAGAAAAGATCAAGAGTAGGCAGTTTCATAACTATTTAGATCCTGAGCCCTGAAGACTCCAGGGATGATCACCAGCACCTTGAATTGTACCCAGGATAACTAGGGCCATCTTAACCCTACATCACTCATGAGCTTCTGTGTGAAAAAAACAGTGCCATAAGGACATATAATTACAAAAAAAGTTACCCCAAAAATGCTTTTTCACAAGGCAACTGGGCTTTCTTGTTTTTCTTTGAAGATGTTTTGCCTCTCATCCAATAAGCTTCTTCAGGGATAACTATGACCTGGATAAATGAGAATCTCCATAGGCACAAAAAAAAAAGTTATTGGGGCATATTTATATTGTGCTTAGGTTTAAGTAGGGGAAGGGCCATAGTTTCTGAAGGTGAAATTCCATTTATCTTTCACTCGCATATGTTGGGATTGCAACTTAATTTGTTCCTTGAGAGTGTCCATATACTGCTTTCCCCTATTTGTTTAATCTTTGATGTACTTTGTAAAGATGTTCTTAATACTTCCTTTTTTACCCTGCCCCACAATCTTTTGACAAACCTTCATGCTGTGTCTTCCAGGAATTTGAAAGCAATTAAGCAAAAAAGTAACAATTTTAGACATCTATCATATAATTTGAAATTACATACAGTATAGATTTTGAGAGAGATGGAAGAGAAGAATGCTTTGAGAGATTAGCTTCTAAATGTTGGTTTAAGAACAGGGTTATTAACTGAAATAATATGAAGTGAATTCTTTTTTTTCCTAACCTTTGCAAAGTCTATCCTAGTCAATTATTACAGCAAAGCAGGGAATCAGGAAATAGCTTTGAATCAGTCAGATCCAAACTGATGGTAAGACATGTGTTAAAAGAAAACTGCACACAAAGAATATTTCTGCAAAGCAAAAGAACTGTAGGACACCTAGCACACTTCTAAATGAAAGACACTGACCTTGAAGAGTTTAACATACGGTATTAGTTAATTTGGTTCTTACAATGTTGATTTAGTTATATAGACAGGATAGGAATTGGAAGAAATTATTTCAGTATGCATTTTAATGTGAGTTCATTCTGTTCATATATTCCTCATTTATGCCTGAAATGATGTATATTTATATGACCAAATCAGCACTCTTCTGAATTCTTCAATGCAGTTTGCAACACAATTGGGTATTCAAATGAAAATTGTGTATTAAAGAAATGCCCACAAGAAGCACACAATTATTTTGTAATGATGTTAAAAAAAAGATTCCTAAATGATGGAGAAAAGGTGGGAATGAATAATAAATAAAAAAGTGAAATGCTTTTTAACAGATTGTATTCTTAGAATACAAAGGTAGAAACCTTTCCAGATTATCTGTAATATTGAAAGAAAACAATTAAATTAGATTATTCTGGCTAAACAAAACATTTGTTTAAACTGCTGGTCTACTTTAAAAGATAAAAAATAACTCTATAATCTCTAGAGCAGAATAAAATTTCATCTTAATAGATAACCTATAAAAATCCATTTTGTGTCAGGCTTTCAACTCTTAATTGATGTTATTAGTGAAGCAATAATTGTTTTTAACCTTTTATCTTCTTAAAAAAATAGTTTGCAAAAGAGATGGATTTTTTCAGATTTTCTAAAATGCCGTGGGACATGGCCAAACACAGCTACTGAGGAAATGCATTCTATAGACTCGGAGTAACTGAAGAGAAGGCCTTCTCCCAAGTCAGTCAAACAGTCAATCCAATGACCTTTTTGAAGAATAAAAGCAGTCACATCCTTCTGGAGGCTCATGTAGCTGCTTTGAAAGTTCTCCTTGGTTGTCTGCACATGGTGTACATGTGTAGACAGCTCTTCTACTGATTGTATTGTCAAACTACTCTTACTATTAAAACAGAATCCTGAAGCTCAGATGAAATTTACTCTCCTGTAACTTAATCCTATTAAACCAGCAATTCCCTCTAGATATGTTTGAAGACCACACTGTCTGGGAATACAAAAGCAGCATGTCAGAAAAAGCTACCTTGAACGTATGAGCAGATATTTCTAAATAACTGTCTGAAAATATCTAGGATGCGTAATGATGGGAATATCAATTAAAAGGGGCAGTCTGATCATGCTTGTTTACTATCCAGTCCATGACATATGAAATTTAACTTTTCTATCCTTAACCACAGTTTGTGAGGGAAAAAAAAAATCCTATCTGACAATGGCAAGATTTTGACTCAAGTATTTGCAGTTCTTAATGGCCTTTTTTGAACAATATTTAATCTTTAAAAAAGTTGGAACATCTCATTTCCAAAGAACTACACGGAAGTATGCAGATTGTCTATGGCTGCCAAAACCTGCAGCGTATTTCCGATTATGCATAACCTGCATAATCGGTTGTTTTTCCCACACTGGACTATTCATTGAGGGCAAAATTCACAGAAAACTCTCCAAAGACAAAATTACCATTCTTTTCAATGCAATGGAACTAAAAATGGGGTTCATGGGGTGGGGGGAATAGGAAGAGAAAAAGATCCCCTGCAGTTAACAGAAAGAACAGAAAACAACTTTATAAAATGGTTCTCCTTTGGATAACTCCAGAATCCTCTCTAAATCTTGAGGATTTAGCCAGGGAACATATTGGTTCCAGCAGACTATGTAAAGTTAATTAAGGATGATTAATGGAGCATTTTCCTTACAGTGATATCTGTGACAGAACAAAGCTGTCTCAGGCTTGTCAAGCAGAATTTGAGTTGAATGAGTATTTATGTGATCAGATTTGAAGGGCTGCCTCCTGATGGAGCAAGGATTCATCAATCAATCGCTCCGGCTTGCAGTGGTGGGAAATTGGTCTATCAGCATAGCTCTACTTCCATCTCCCTTTTTTTCATTCTATCATCCCTCCGGCTACAATACATCTTTAACTTGTACCTCGGACCACCTTAAGAGCTATCAGAAGGGAGCAGAAGCAAGGGACTAAAACATCTATTATGGGGCTGATTTCTCAGCTGTAGTCATACAATTGATTTCTTTTAAGCAGAGATCAGCCATTGTAAAATGATACATGTCTGTTCAGTGAAGAAATTGGCCGTAATACAAGTTTACCTCTTGAACCTCTTTTTTTTTTTGTCTTTGTGTGCTTTTGTTTGCCGATTGCTAGTTCTTCTAATGAAGAATTAACTTCTTTGTTAATCATCCTGTCTCTTCCATTCTAAGGTGCTGTAAAAAAAAAAAAAAGCAGGACAAAATTTGCGAATTAAAATGCCTAAGCAGATATTGTACCTTGCTAGGTTTGGGCTAATTCATAGAGCCATTTTTGAGACAATAATGTTCTGCATGTTAAAGCATGGCTATATACCAGTAAATAATAGGCTGCATTTAACTGTCATTCTCTCAATGCAAAGTTTTGTGATTCACTAGGTAAGGCTTTTTTTTTTTTTGGCAAGTTCTTTCAGTGTCCTCCTACATTTTCTCCAGCGGGCTGAGCAACTCTGAAATAACACGAGAAACCATATAGGAGAGATAGAAGAAAAGATTGCAGGAACCTCCCCATGTATAAAGGGAAGGTCTTCTAGTCCAATCCCCTTCTCAAGGAGGAAACCTTATACCATTTCAGACAAATGGTTGTCCAATTTCTTAAAAACCTCCAGTGTTGGAGCATCCACAAGAACAAGTCGTTCCACTGGTTAATTGTTCTCACTGTTAATTGTTCTCACTTATTTCTAGGTTGCTTCTCTCCTTGATTAGTTTCCATCCATTGTTTCTTGTCCTGCCTTCAAGTGCTTTGGAGAATAGGTTGACCCCCTCTTCTTTATGGCAGCCCCTTAGGCAGAGGAGGAAGAGCTGCTATCTAGACAATGGTCAGATAAAAGGTGTCTGAATCTGGGACAGGAATGTAACCTGAGTAAACAGTCTCAGATAAGACCCTCCCTAATCCTCACTGAGGTAAAGGGAGGGAGGAGGGAAGCACAATCAAATTGCCAGATTGTGTTATTAAACAAAACATAGTACTGGCCTATAAGATACAGTACTAACAATAAATATAGTACTGACCTATAAGATATTGGATTCCTAGTCTGATCAATGTTGAAGAGCTAATATCATGTCATCACCCGATCACGGTGACCCTTGGTGCCATCCCCAAATACCCATAAAAATGTACATAGTTTAAAAGTCTGCCTTTTAAGATGGAAAAAGCTTGTCTGCTCTTACATTACAAATTCAGAGGGCTTTTCTTAGCTTAGGAACAAGAAGCTTGAGGGGGGGAAATGCTTGGCTTGATCCTTTCTGCACAAGAAGTAGTCTAAGGCTACTTCTGGCAGACAGGCCAAGCTACAATCCATTGTTTAGAAACAAATATGCAAATAGGGTGACTGATGATCTGAATTCTGGAGAATCTCTCACTGAGCTGTCCTCCATCTGATGATTACTGAGCCATTTGTTTTTCTATTGCAAAGCATGAAAGCCCCTTTCTGAGTGTGTGTGTGCTGCAAGCAAACTCAGAATGTCTAAATATTTAACCAATGTTATTTCAAAGAATTTCATTATTTATCTTCTTGATGGTTTATGTTATATCACATTCTCTTTCTCCCTCCACAGTTGTGGTTTATCATGAAGCAGCACATCTGTGGCTATAGCCAAATCAGACCTGTTGCAAAAGATGCGTTCAGATACCATAAACATGACAAAGGATAGATTACATTGAGCCTTTCTCCATGTTTAACCATTTTAATATGTTTCCTATGCAGAAGAGTCTCTAGATTTACTTAATATATGTTAGCACTTAGACACATGGTTAGGAACATGACTTGGGGTCTTA